>CAKOAT010097377.1:218458-305179 GCA_932364175.1 Eruca vesicaria subsp. sativa
AGCTATCATCACCAAGAGGAACAAATGGTAGATTGTGATAGGGTTCATGATATGGTAGGTGATGCATTTGTAACTCATGATGATGATGAAGTTGAAGAACCTAACTTAGATGCAAAAAAGTTTTACGAAATGTTAGAAGCTGCAAATGAGCCAATTTACAGTGGTTGTAGAGAAGGTCTGTCTAAATTGTCGTTGGCTGTTAGAATGATGAGTATTAAAACCGATCACAATCTACCTGAAAATTGTATGGATGCATGGGCAGACTTGTTTAAAGAGTATTTGCCAGAAGACAATGTGTCTGCTGAATCTTATTATCAGATTCAGAAATTGGTATATAGTCTTGGATTGCCCTCGGAGATGATAGACGTTTGCATCGACAACTGCATGATTTACTGGGAAGATGATGAGAAGTTAGAAGAATGTCGATTTTGTAAGAAGCCATGATTCAAACCGCAAGGTCGAGGGCGCAATAGGGTACTGTACCAAAGGATGTGGTACCTACCAATCACATACAGATTGAAAAGATTGTACCAATCTGAGGAGACTGCTGGAGGGATGAGATGGCACGCCGAGCATACTCAGACGGATGGAGAGATGACTCATCCATCAGATGCAAGAGCCTGGAAAATTTTTAACAATGTACATCCACATTTCGCTAGCAATAGCCGGAATGTGTATCTTGGATTATGCACTGATGGATTTAGTCCATTTGGAATGTCTGGGAGACAATATTCATTGTGGCCGGTCTTCCTTACACCGTATAACCTGCCACCGGAGATATGCATGCGACGAGAGTTTCTATTCATGAGCATATTAATACCTGGTCCAAAACATCCAAAAAGATCTCTCAACGTTTTTCTACAACCACTGATAAAAGAGTTGAAAGATTTGTGGTCAACAGGGGTGAGGACAAATGATTGTTAAACGAAAACCAACTTTACGATGCGAGCGATGCTTTTGTGGACCATAAGTGACTTTCCTGCATATGGTATGTTGTCTGGGTGGACTACACATGGGAGATTAGCTTGTCCATATTGTAATGGAATGATAGATGCGTTTCAGTTGAAACATGGTAGGAAGACTAGTTGGTTCGATTGTCACCGTCGATTTCTTCCCATCCACCACCCATACCGAAGAAACAAGAAATTGTTCAGGCACAAAAGGGTTGTCAGAGACACTCCTCCTCCATATTTAACTGGTGAACAAATCGAAGCGCAAATCGATTACTACTGTGCTCTAGAAACAGCTCCTCGTGGTGGGAATTGGCATGTTCCCAGTAATATGCCTGATTTTTATGGTGTTCAGCACAATTGACATAAAAAGAGTATATTTTGGGTATTGCCATATTGGAAAGATCTTCTTTTGCGCCACAACCTCGATGTGATGCATATAGAGAAGAACTTTTTTGAGAACATCATGAACACTATATTGAACGTCCCATGGAAGACGAAAGACAACGTAAAATCGAGGTTAGACTTACCCGATATCTGCTCAAGGAGTGGGCTACATATAAAAAGCAATGGGCAAGTTCCAGTTCCAATATTCAGACTGTCATCAGATAAAAAGTCTGCGTTGTTCAACTGGGTGGCTTCAGAAGTGAAGTTCCCTGATGGGTATGTTTCAAATCTCTCAAGATGTGTTGAGAAAGGGAAAAAGTTCTCCGGGATGAAGAGCCATGATTGTCATGTCTTCATGCAGCGACTACTTCCCTTTGCGTTTGCGGAGCTACTACCGGCAAAAGTACATGAAGCACTTTAAGGTAATTAATTAATATAATACGATGATATGATTATACATATATATATATATATATATATATATTAATGTGGATAATGTTTGTTTTTTTGTAAATATACAGGAATTGGAGCATTTTTTAGGGATCTGAGCACCCGCACTCTTAAAGTGGAAGTTGTCCAACAACTTCATGAAAACATCCCTGTCTTAAACTGCAACTTGGAGAAAATATTTCCGCCTACTTTTTTCGACGTCATGGAACACCTAGTTCTCCACCTCCCGTATAAGGCATTACTTCGTGGACCTGTGCATTATGGATGGATGTATCAGTATGAAAGGGCCATGAAAACTTTGAAAGGAAAAGCCAAAAACCTAGCAAGAGTTGAAGGTTCTATTGTTGCAGGAAGTTTGACGGAAGAAACATCACATTTCACATCGTACTACTTTGCACCGAAAGTACGTACAAGGAAACGAGCTCCAAGAATATATGATGATGGTGGTGTCGTGCCGACATATATGGAAGACGATGTTCCAAACATCTTTTGTCAAATTGGGCGATTGGGTGGGAAATTGAAAGAGGTTTGGTGGTCGAGTGATGAAGACGTCCATAGTGCACACCTTTATATTCTTCTTAATTGCGAGCATCCATTGATTGCTTATTTTGAAAGGTAAATACATAAACATACACACTTATATATATAGATATATTTTCAATATTAAATATATAACATAACATATATGATTTTACAGCAAATTTGTGACTCAAGTCGAGGAAGCAATACCTGGTATATCGACACCTGAGTTAGACAAAAGGAAAGATCAACACTTTATCAAGTGATTGATGAAACATGTATTTATTATTACTTAAATTTTATGCATACATTACCACAAAGTAAGTCTAATATGTCTAGTTATGTTACTTTTTGTTGCAGGTTGATTATGACGATCCTCAGTATCCCGCATGGTTTCCCGAATTACTTCAAGGTCCAGTTGCAAAGGTCACTACATCATCGATGTATTTCACCCGAGGCTATCATTTTCATACCTATGACTATGGTAGACACCGGGCGACAAGTAATTATGGAATATGTGTGAAAGGCGAAACAAATTTCTACGTAATCTTGCAGGAGATTTATGAAGTTCAATTCCCAGGTATGGGTTTGAAATGCGTTATCTTCATGTGTGAGTTGTACGACCCCGTCGTCAACAGAGGTGTTCGGATTAACAAGAACGGTGTAGTTGACGTCAATGGTGGACAAAGGTACAACAAATTCTTTTTTGACATACGTACATGCATGTTCTGAGAACTAATAATTTCTCCGTTGTCTTAATTTTTGCAGGTACAAAAAATTCGAGCCTTTCATATTAGCTTCCCAAGCAGATCAAGTTTGCTTCATTCCATACCCTCGGATTACTACAACGGGAATAAACTGGTTAGCTGTTATCAAAGTGACACCTCGAGGACGGATAATCGAGGGAGAAGAACCACCATTGCAAGAAGAAAACACCAATGAAATCGAAGAACCTGAAGCAGAAATTGATGACATCCTACTCATTGATCCGCATAATCGTGAATACGAAGATGTCCCTGATCACTTAACGGACGACGGTGTTGAGGACGAGTTTGCCGAAAATGATGACATTTCTACAGATTATGAGAATGTATCCGAATGAATTATGTATGTTTTATAAGTTTGTTTAATCACAAAAACCAATTTCAATTATGTATGTTATATAAGTTGCTTAATAACAAAAAATGAGTTGAATTACGTATATTTTAAGCTTGTTTAATAAAAAAAAATGAATTTAGGATTTAGGTGTAGAAGAGGTTAGGAGTTTAGTTGTAGAAGAGGTTATAAGTTAAGGAAGTTGTGGTTTGGGGTTTGGGGTTTCGAGTTTAGGGATTTACAAACTCTTTCCTCGTAAAGCCCTAGTAATAGAAAACATGGGCATAGCTATTTCCTCGTAAGCATTACTAGAACTTTACGAGGAAAAAAACACGGGCATAGCTATTTCCTCGTAAAGATGTTTCCTCGTAAAGTCCTAGTAATGTTATTTCTAGGACATTACTAGGACCTTACGAGGAAATGAAAACACGGGCATAGCTGTTTCCTCGTAAAGCCCTAGTAACATTAATAGGGCTTTACGAGGAAACAAAATTCCTTATATATACACGAGCAATCCGACTTCTCAGTCATAGTAACCTCCTCTCCATATTCTCTTAAGGTACTCTCTATTTCCTAGTTAGGTGATTAGATTAGGGAATTTAGATTAGGTGGTTAGTTTAGAGAATTTAGATTAGGTGGTTAGTTTAGGGAATTTAGATTAGTTGGTTAGATTAGGAAATTTAGATTACGTTAGTTTAACTGTTTTTAAAAATTATACAAAATTATACGAGAATTAATGTTTTCTGTTTTTTTTTAAATTTAGATGGTTAGAAAGAGCAAAGTTGCTGATGCTCAGTCCAGGAGGCCTCTAGATCAGGGGATTCATTATGGAGATATATTTGGGCCCGGTTAGTCTTCGTCAGCTCCCGGTGGTTCATCTTCGGGAGTTCCCGAAACTCAGGGAGGTTTTACGGCATCCCGGTCTCAGCAGCCACCTCCTCCGCATCCTCCTCCTCCACCGGTCGGGTTTCATCCTGATTTTCAGGTGCCGCCGAACGCACCATTTGCGGTGTACATGGTGGAGGATATTTTGGCCCTTCCAGGCAGAGAAGGGCTGCCAGAGTTAGATCCAATCCGACGGGACGGCCAAAACGTATTATGGTATGTTTTAATTTTTAAAAAGTTTTATTAATTTTTAAAAAGTATTATGGTATATGTTCTAATTAATGATTTATTTTGTGTCTTTCGAGGTTTGGTTTTGACAATTGTGTCGGATCTAGCGTCACGTACTGTATCAAGGGATACTTTCCCGATGCAGCTCCAAACTGGAAGCTGGCGGCGAGCCACACCAAAAAGACGTGGTTCAAATCGTTCGCTGTAAGTTTAGTAAATCAATTTAATTTATTTTTAATCATTTAAAATGTCGAATATTATTGAACTAATCCGTCTTTTATTTTTTCTGGTTGCTGCAAAAATACCGTTGGTCTTTTGGGATTCACCAGCGGGTGAAGTCAGAGTTCGAGGCCAAGGCAAAAGCACGATTGTGCGATATGGTCTACAACTGGAAGGGCGACTTTCAGGTATAAATTTATAAATTATAATATATTTATAGTTTTAAAAATATATATTATTCATTTTAATTCTAATTATTTTAAATCAGGTGGACGGTTACGAGCGCAGGAAATCCGATTGCCTCACAACCACGGTGTGGGATGGCCTCATCAGCTATTGGGCGTTGCCGGACTCGATCAGAACCTCCCAGACAAACTCCGAGAACCGCATGACCACAGACGAGCATGGCAACACGAAGATGCTTCACACCACGGGCCGAAAACCTCACGGGAGAGTTCGTCTAGACATGGTATTTTTTATAACTATTTAATTTTTAATTACTTTATTTGAATATTCTAATATTCTAAATTAATATTTAATTTTTAAAAAAAAATTAAGGCTAAAGAGACAGGAGTTCTTCCATCTCTGAAAGACCTTTACGAGCGGACCCACCGGAAAAAGAGTGGGCAGTTTGTAGATCTTGCTTCCGAGCGGATCTACAACGAGGTTGCTGCCCGAGTTGACGAACGCCAGACCCAGCTGACACAGCAGACTGGGGCTCCGGTCGTATTATCCACTCTTGAAGTGGATAAGATTTACGAGGAGGTAAATAATTTGTTTTAATATATTAATTTTTATTATTTATTTAAATTTTTTCCTTACGTTATTAATATTTTTATTTATAGGTCGTCCCTAGGAAAAAGGGCTGTATTGTCGGGATTGGCTCGGTTAACGATGTCCCCGCAGTGACAACGGCTTATGTTCACCAACAAGCCGATGCCAATGCTCAGCTGCGGACGGAGTTACAGGCGACGCATGCTCATGTGAGTACGCTCACCGATATCCTCGACATTATGGCGGTTGGAAACCCGCAAGTAGCGGAGATGTTGCATCAGAAACGGGAAAGCGGAGCCCTTCCATCCCAACAGCCTCCACCATCTCAGTCACAGCCGGCATCCAACATTGGAGACGACGACTTCGTGCACCAATTTCAAGACCAGCATCCCTTTTAGTTTTTTTTTTAGTTTTTAATTGTATATTATGAATTAAAAAACTTATCAATTGTATATTATTTAGTTATTTATAAATATTTTGTTATTTATTTTTTTATTTATAATTTGGTTTTTTAAGTTTTTTAATATATATAATTTTAATTTATAAATATTTTTTTTAAATAGGAAAAAATTGTTTCGAAGCAAAATCCTCGTAAAGATTTCGAAGTAAACTCCTCGTAAACATTCCTAGCAAGTTCCTCGTAAAGAGTCTACTACGAGATTACGAGGAAATAGTTTACTATGCCCTTACGAGGAAAGCCTACGTGGACCTTACGAGGAAACCTTTTCCACGCGTTTACGAGGAAACCTTTCCTCGTAAATTAGCTAGGCAATTACGAGGAAAATATGCTTTACGATGAACGTCTTTCGACGAAACGCATTTCCTCGTTATTTCCTAGTAAAGGACCATTTACTAGGAAATAACGAGGAAAACCCGTCCTAGTAAAGGACGTGTTTTCTTGTAATGATCACACATGAAATAATCCAAGACTTCTATTTTAATAGATTACTAGAATTTAACATGCACGTTTGTGCAGATGTTTTTTTATGTTATGAATAAAGAACTTCAAAATTATTATAAACATTTTCAATATATGATTTACATTTAAATATTGTATAATGTAACTCTTTAATCTTAATGTTTAGATTTCTTACTACAATATATAGTGACTTCATAAATACATTTTATTTTTTTAATTAATTATTACCACGCTTCAAGTTCATATAATAAATTAATAATCGGAAATAATTAGATAGAGAATCTTATTGAAAATATATTTTTGAAGATATATAATTGTAAATATAAAAGTTTAAATATGTTTCTAAGATATATAGTTGTAAATATAAAAATTTGACATATGTTCAAAATTTTTATTCTTATAAAAATATTACATAGTTTACAAATTTTAACATGTTTTAATAGTGAATGGTAATTTATTTAAATTAAGACATTTAAAAGGTTAATTTACCAATTTCATATTTAATTCATATAATACTTTTATTTTAATATAATATATACAATAATTGTAAAATTTATAATAAAAACACCTTAGAATTTTTTATTTCTGTGTTTTATAATAACATTG
This sequence comes from Eruca vesicaria subsp. sativa, assembly GCA_932364175.1. Taxonomy (NCBI): domain Eukaryota; kingdom Viridiplantae; phylum Streptophyta; class Magnoliopsida; order Brassicales; family Brassicaceae; genus Eruca; species Eruca vesicaria. The sequence continues at coordinate 225,491 of CAKOAT010097377.1, forward strand.
AATGAACATTATTTATAATAGTATATTATTAATTACGAAATTAATTAATATTATTCTATAAAAATATTTAAAATTTTCAGTAGTATTTGTTAGATTTTTGCACAACAGATTTTGGATTTTTATAACTAATAATAAATTTATAGTTAGATTGATTTATTATTGATATCTTTATTTGTTATTAAGATTATCTATAAATGTTATATATTTCATTGATTAATGTAACTAGTTAAATATATTATATTATCTAATTAATTCAATGGTATTACTATGACTTGCTAATAGTAAATAAAAATAAAAACTCTGAATTAGTAGATTATATATACTTAGATTCACGCCTATGGTGAAACTTTAAATTCATTTTACCTCTTATCACTAATCTATGTGACATGTCATACAAATTAAAAAAATATATATATCAAAATTACCAAAAAAATAGAATAGTTAGAAAAAAGGAACAACATCAATAACAACAACGTCAATTAAACCATAATCCCTATATCCTAAACATAAATTTTAAACCCTAAACCTAAATTCTAAACTGAAATCTTAGAACCTAAATCCAAACCCTAAAAAACGACGTAGACATTAACAGTGTCAACAAAACTCTAGACCCTGAATTCTAAACAATAAACCATAAATTTAAATTTAAACTCTAAACTCAAACCCTAGATCCTAAACTCAAATCCTAAAGAGCGATGTTGGCGTTACTAACATCAGCTAAATCCTAAATTCTAAACTATAAACCTAAACTATAGATCCAAACTCCAGACCTTAAATCTAAATCCTAATGTCGGGTTTAAGATCTAGAGTTTGGGTTTAAGGTCTAGAATTTAGGGTTTAGTTGCGGTGTTAATATCAACTTCTTTCCTTTAGGATTTAGGATTTAGGTTTAGGGTTAAGATTTAAGGTCTAGGATTTATGATTTAAGGTTTAGATTCAGTTGACAGCGTTAATATCAAAGTAATTCTTTTAGAGTTTGGGTTTAGGGTATAGGATTTGGGTTTAGGATATAGCATTTTGATTTAGGATTTAGATTTTGGTTTAGGATCTATGATTTATGGTTTTAAATAACGACGTTAACATTGTTATCATCGATATCATTCTTTTTTCTAATTATTATTTTTTATAAAAAAAATTAATATATATTTTTAATTAGTGTTACATTTCACTTTGATTGATTTCAAAAGATGAGGTGAATTTGAAGATTCATCATAGAGAATGAACCTAAGTTTTGTTCAAAATTAATACTATAATAACACATATATTTTCCCCAAAAAATGAGATCAAGTTTTTGTACACTTACCAAAACAATACGTGTGATAAAACTAAATTTGTCTGTCTTTAGATATATTCACATTTACAATACTCAGTAAATTGGTCTATCATAGGCCCGAAGGTATCTCTGCAGTCAAAGAATTCTTTAAGTCAAGGCACATTCTTAAGCAGTGGACCACTACTACATTGGTCCTTATCCCAAAAACCAGGAATGCCTCAAATATTGGCGACTTCAGACCAATTTCTTACCACAACACTCTTTATAAAGTAATTTCTCGGCTCCTAACGGGCAGACTAAAAGAGGTACTCCAACCGGTTATATCTCACGCTCAATCAGCACTCATGCCAGGCAGACTCTTAACTGAAAATTGCTTACTGGAAACATAGTTGATTAAAGGATATAAGAGGGAAAATATTTCTCCTCGTGCAATGCTTAAAGTAGATCTCCGGAAAACCTTTGAATCTTTGATTCTATCTGTTGGGATTTTGTTATTGCATGTCTCCATTCTATAGAACTACCGCCTCGTTTTATTAGATGGAACTCTGAATGTATATCTTCTGCATCCTTCACGGCTTGCGTCAATGGAGAATCAGGGAGTTTCTTTAAATGCACGAGAGGCCTGAGACAGGGCGACCCACTTTCACCCTATATGTTTGTCCTCACGATGGAAGTTTTCTCCAGACTTCTCGAAACTCGTTATGAGTCAGACTACATCCAGTACAACCCAAATACTGAACCGGTAAACTTCTCTCATCTAATGTTTGCAGATGATGTGATGGTGTTTTTTGATGGTAGTAGCTCCTCTCTTCGCGGTATATCAGAAACTCTTGATGACTTTGCTAGCTGGTCAGGCCTGCATATAAACCAGAACAAGTCTGAACTCTTCTTAGCTGGGCTAGACCAGCAAGAAAAAATGTTACTCTACGCTATGAATACCCGCTTGGCTCCCTCCCGATTCGCTATTTGGGCCTACCGCTGATGCACCGTAAACTAAAGATATCTGAATATTCTTCGTTGATAGAAAAAATAGTAGGCAGCTTTAATGCTTGGTCAGCTAAAAACCTCTCCTTCGCAGGATGTTTAGTCTAAATCAAATTAGTCATTTCAGGAACAGTGGTGTTTTGGATCACAACCTTCATCTTGCCAAAGGGATGTATCAGGAAAATAAAACCCTCCGCAACAAATTTCTCTGGTCAGGACAGATTGAAGGACCGGCTTTCTCAAAAGTGGAGACTTGTTGCCTTCCTAAGAAGGAGGGAGGATTAGGCCTCCGACGTTTTGAGACCTGGAATAAAACCCTCTGTCTTCGGCTTATTTGGCTTCTTTATGCAGAAGTTGGCTCTCTATGGGGTGCTTGGCACAAGCATTACCACCTACAGGACATTAACTTATGGGCTCTCTCCGAACATACCCAAGACTCTTGCATTGGAAATCACTTCTTAAGCTCAGACCTCTGGCCCGACCCTTTATCACTTGTACTATCAACAATGGCTGTTCTGCAAGTTTTTGGTTTGATCAATAGACTCCAATGGGACCCTTGATTGATTCTATAGGACCCTCAGGGCCTCGTGCTCTAAGGCTCCATCTATCAGCGACCGTATCTGAGGTGGTGCATGGCTCTTTTTGGAATTTACCAGCTCCACGTTCAAAGGAGGCAGTGAGCCTTCATGCATACCTAACGACAGTTAATGTTCCCTCCACGAATGCTACTCCAGATCTCTTCTCATGGACAGCTGATGGAGAAAAAATGCAAACGTTCAGCTCAAGCAAAACGTGGAGTGTCATCAAAGAAAGACAGCCAATTCGTGGGTGGCACAGCATGATATGGTTCAAAGGCCACACTCCAAAGCATGCCTTCACTATGTGGGTTGCCATTCTAGATAGGCTGCCTACCCGTAATCGACTTGCTTCATGGGGAATTCTCACACCTATCTCTTGCTGCCTCTGCCCCTCCTCAGATGAATCAAGAGATCATATCTTTATTGATTGTGATTTTGACAAGTATCTTTGGAGAAGAATGCTCATCAAGCTGTCAGCTACAACCACCACCTTCATCTTGTGGTCTCAGTTGTTGGTTTGGTGTTCTCAGCATATTAACAAGCCACGGAGAACTCTAAGGAATATCCCAGTCCAAGCTATAATCTACAACATTTGGGCTGAAAGGAACGATAGAATTTTCAACAACAAAGTGCTGACTCCAGGGGATCGCTTCAAACATGTTGATATGACTGTCAAAAACACAATCACTGCTCGCAAGACCAGGAAAGAATTCAAACATCTCATGGCCCTTTGGTTCATCTAAACAAAGTGCCTCTCAAAAGGTTTTCTCAGTTTGTTAGCATGTTTTTTCTCTGTTTTTGTCATGTCTAACAAAAGCTTGTTTATAAACTCTTAGCTTGTAAAATTTTTCATTAATATGATATTCACAGTTAAGCAAAAAAAAACAATACTCAAAAAATCCTTCCACCTTTACGGTCATTTGAGTTATATTCTTTATGAGAAAAATAAGATAAATCTGATTAAACTATTCAAGTCAATTATTTTCCTTACAAGCATTTAACCCGTCATAAAAAAGTATAATGGTAGGATATTGTAAATAATTTTTCTTTTTTGCTAACCAAATGTTCTGATCCTACCGAAGTGGTCCAGACTAGAGACCAAAGTGATTAAGAACGTATTTTGCGCCCATCACCATGTAAGTCGCCGTGAACAGTCTTCGGTCTTGGACGCTGAGATTCCATATGTGAATTCTTCAATGGTCAATGCGAGTCGAACTTGGGGTTATATTTGTAGCTGCAAGCTGATCACAACCAAACTAACTCGTCCTAGTTTATTTTAAATAACACGGGTACAGACGTATCAAAAACATAACCAAACGAACTCGACCTAGAATTTGCTTTTACAGTATTTTTGGTTTCGTCTGAATCAGCCTATTCCGATCAACTGTATATTTTTACCTTGGTAAAATCGAGAAACACTCATTTACCAATGTGCTGTCTGATTTATGGTATGCAAAGAGACAAAAAGTTTCACAGCGATTTTCTTTTTTTCACTTTAGTTTCACAGCGATTTAAGTAAGAAAAGAAAAGACAAAAGTCTAAATGGGAAGTGAATAAAAGCAGAAACAAAGCTATGGGCAACAACAATATAAATATCCACACATTCATGTACCTTTCGAAATGTCATGTGGAGGAGAAGAAAGTTTTGTCCTTTGCTAGTTTCTTCGTTTTAAGTGCGATTGATTAGACTTCTGTTAATTTTTTTGTTGTTTTGTTTCAAAACCCTTCTGCTCTGCCAATTTTATACAATCTTTCTATTTTTATGTTGACACAACAACAAATCTTTTACTTTTACCAACTACCAAATTGGATGGATTTTGACATTTGACTATTTTCAGTTGGATGTTTTGTTCTAATGAAAAATGTGTTTCAAGATAAGTTGATAGGTGAACAAGTGGAATAATTTTAACTAGAAAGCAGATAGTCCGGGCCAATATGTTCGGATGCCAAGGGAAAGGAGTTGGACGGTAACACGTTTCATGTGCGATCTAAAGCTAAGTTCACTACTCAGGGACATCTACACAAATATGAATTCATGTTTTAGGACTCATTTACATATCCAGATAAAAAAAATTATAATTCTTTTATAAATTAATTTGGACTCTTCCATATTTGCATATCCAGATAAAAAAATTATAATTCTCTTATAAATTAATTTGGACTCTTCCATTAACATAAAATACGGTTAAGAAAAAAAGCAGATCAAAGTCAAATACTAACAGTAATGATAGTGAGTGTGATGAAGATATACTAACCAATTAACTAATAAAGTATTTACTAATATTTTTAATCAACTGAATACTATTTTTGCCTGATAAAATTAGAGATTGACATTAATATCCATATTTTTATTAATTAGTTATATAGTCATATGATTAGATGGCTATAGTATGGACCATGTAATGTACGTATAACATGGACTAAAATACATTTCATAGCCTACTTGATATGGAGTTGTGACAAACTATTATTGGAGATGGGTTACTCAACTTTAAGAACTACACTATATTTTAATCCGTTCTTTTCGAGGATAGAATTATTTTAATATTTTTTTATTTATTTTTAAAATTTTCTTATATTTGTAGTTCAGTCTGTTGTTTACCTTCTTTATGATATAACATGGAACACTTTAATTGTTTTTAAAATATAACATGTTTAGTTTGTTACGATCATACAAAATGAAAACTATTTTTATACTATCTTAATTTCTACTATATCATTTGTATATTTTATTTATTTTAAATATACATTATATCTAATACATCACTTTTTCAAATTTCCAACCTGTTTTACAAATTTTACTTTTTGTTTTTATATTTTATATGAAATTAGATATATGTTTGTATGATTTAACATTTTTAAAAAAATTGTGTGTTTGTTATAGATGACAATAGTTACATTTTATATCACTATTTATAATAACTAGGATATATATATAAGACATTAGATAATTTTAGTTTCAAAGTTACAACCCCTTATGTTATTTGTCATCATGATTTTCACCTAAATATGATGGTCTAAGAAATAACAGTATGCATAGACATATGTTAAAATGTAGATACAAAATTATTTTTGGAATGATATCCTTTGTAAATATATAAAATTTAAATACAAATGATATAGTAGATTTTACTTACTTTTTTATTTGGGTGAAAAATCTCGGTGAGTATTTATTATTTACTGCATTTAAGATATTATGTAAATTTGATAAACCAAAATAATGAAAGGAGTGTATCGATATATTTTAATAGAAATGAAAATGTATATAGTAATTAAATGTGATATGCGTAATGTGATATGCGTCGCAACCTTTTAGTTCCTTGTATATAAACAACACTCCAAATGACGGGAAAAAAAAAGAGAAACCAAAACACGTGATGTTATATTATGTCAAGATATTAGTGATTTGTTCAGAAAATATCAATTTTAAATTAATTGTTAAGATACTGTATATATAATCGTACCATAAGTTTAGGGAGGTTAGTTTAATATAATTATTGGTTATTGTATATGCAATATTATATATTTCTATTATAAAATTTAACTATAGTTCTATTTGAGAAGTAAATAATATTATTTATTAACTTCTCTGTAATTTTAAGTAATTTACTTATTTTTCATATTTTTAGAATATATATAATTTATGATATAATTAAAAAGAATTTACGTTAATAATATTATATTTTAGAAAGTAAGATAATTCTTATTATCTTATTCTTTTTGTTGTTATCTTAAAATATATGTTCTATTAAAAAATTTAAAAAATTAAGACATACAAATTATAATTAATTATAATCAAGCAAAAGTATTTGTATAAATGGATTTTCTATAATATTTATGATATGTGAATATAGTAAATTTGTTGATTTGTCAAATTCTCCATGAATTTAGGTAATTTATATTATTTATCATACTTTAGTAATTTCATATATAATTTATTAAATAATTAAAACAAATTTATATTAATAATATTATTTTTTATTAAGATAATTCTTATGTATTATGTTGTTATCTTGAAAATATATAACATAAAATTTAACTATGTGTATTATTTGAGAAGTAAATTTGTTGATTTGTTAACTTCTCAATGATTTTAGGTAAATTTTCTTATTTGTCATGTTTTTAATAATTTTGTATATAATGTATTATATAATTAAAAGATAAATTCCCTTGGATAGATCTAAAAACGTTTGTCACAAATATAGATCTTAAAAATAAAAATGACAAAAATAGACTTAAATGTTTTATCAAAAATAAGTAAAAATATACTTATATGTACCGCTTGGGTTAACTAATTCTAGACATTTTTATTTAGAATTGAGAAGTGGGGTTTTGGGGATCGGATTTCAAATTTTGAAAAATACAAAAGAAAAACTTAAAATTTTCAAAATAAAAATGCTATTTTGGGAATTTTAGTTTTTGAGGTCTATTTTGTGATAAAAACTTAAAAATGTCTATTTGAGATAATTTCCCTAATTAAATTAAATTTTGATTAATAATATTATATTTTAAAAAATAAGATAATTATTATTCTTTATGTTTTTTTTTTGAAATTATATTTTCTATTATAAAATTTAAAAATTAATATATAAAAAATTATAAATCAAGAAATAACATTTGTATAAATATATTTTCTAAAATATTTCTGATATGCGAGTGTCGTCATTTATAACTAATTCAAAGTTTGATTATTGTTTTTTGAAAATACAAATAATAATTTATTATAGTGATTTTTAAATTAATAAAACATAAAATAATAAGTATTCGTAAACCAAATTATGTCTGTATGTGTGGGTAAACACCTAGTATATGAGAGTGATTGGTTGAGATTTATCTCTCTACTTAACTTTATTTATTTGTAAATCACCAGTGTTTACCATGTTGTAGCTTTATTTTTAAAAGTTAAAATCTACATCATGTTTCTACTAGTTTTTACCAATCATGTGTTATCTTTATTTTTGAGTTAGAGCAAAAAAACTAAAGCAATTTTTTTTCTATTGTATTTTAGGTAAAAATTATATATCCTTCTTTTTAGACTGTAGAATCTGTCAAATGAAAAAAAAAATTATCTATAATATCAAATGAATTATTTAATCATAATAAAAATTTTTTAAATGTACTAATTTATTTTTGTGGTTTTTAAATTATTAACATATTAAAAATAGAAATATTATTTATATATCACCTTTTAAATAAATTTTGATAATTTATTTTAAAATATTAATATAAATTGTTTTAATTGATAAAACTAATTGTTCTATATATACATCACATATTTCACATAATTTATTTTAAAATATCTACAGCCTATAATTTACAGCTACATCAAATTTAACTATAGCAAAAGTTTCTATAAAAAATATACTGTAACAATTTTACGGTTACAGCCAACTTACCTACAACTAAAATTTTATAGCTAAATTTTTATAACTACCTTTGAACGTATAAACAAGAAAACACGTCGTCGAAATTCAAAAAGTATAATGATTTTGGCATTTTTAAAGAGTCTACAAGATTTATTGTTAGAGTATCTCAGTTCTACTTCATAATTTACTCTAAAGTTAAGTGAAAAATAGAAGGATGAACAAAAGATAAAATATTATTCCTAAAATAGAATTTTGCTTTTATTTTTTATTTATTATTCTATTTTCTACTTTATTTTTGAATAAAATTGAGTAAATTATGGAATAGAGATGAAGATGCTTATACAAACTCTTTCGCTCCGTAAATTTCCTAAGTTCTTAGTTATGATGTACTCACCGAGTCCTAAAGGGGGTTCAAAAAACTTGTTTCAAATGTTGTAAATACGACATTTCATGAAATCAAATTATTTCGACCATGTATTGGATATGCGAAATCAGAGTTCGATAACTGTCACTGTCTTTTAGGATCTCAAAAAAAATGAAAACAATATATTACTTAATAAGGAAATGCGAACTAGTCGACGACAACTCATGCAAAAGAGACAAAACAATCAAAGAAAATGTGATCTCTTCAACCTTTTCACTATTATCATTTCTCAACAATATGTATCATTGAATCAATCTGTATCATTTCATAAAATATATCACTGTATTCCACTTGTAACCAAAAAGACTACCTTTAAAGCTTTTTCTTATAAGAACGGAAAGTACATTAGATCTACATAATTCTTTTAATGGTATCAACAGAGATCATGTGAAAACAATATTTCAAAATTTCCACGATCTGTTTTTCCCTCACAAGTCATGTATCTGCCACTACTGTTTTTATATTAATATATGAGCCATAGTTATGGAAGAAATAAGAATAAGCAAAACTTTGAGAAACAATATTAGCTTTTAACTAACAGAAAAGTGAAAAATATAGAACTTCCCAGACGATTAGTGTATTTCAAATATTTATATATTTTTTTGGGTATTTCTAATATTTCCCCTCACTTTTTGTTATTTTCTCTCGAGAGATAGTCTTGTAGTGATTATTATGTTTACAGTTAAGTATGTGTCATTATTCCAAATAAACTCCAGACTTAAAATTTTTTTTGTAAAATCATTATAATGTCTTTTGTATCCGTGTTTAAAAGGTAAAAAGAAGTCCAATTAATTTTTTTTTTTTTTGTTAAAGAGAGAAGAAGAATAAAGAAGAAACAAACAAGAGAGAAAGCTCCAAAAACTATCGGGCAGACAATATTCTCATTATCCATAATTTCATCCAATGTGATCCGTCTTTTTCTATTGTACATACAAAATCAGCAACTAAGCGCTTCGTACTTAACCGGAATCGGTTGGTTAAACCCGGTCCGTAAAATCAAACTCCCAACCACCGTCAAATCTCTACAAAACACTCCTTTCACCACATTCACATTATTATTACTATTCGCCGCAGCAACCGCACCCGCTCTAATCGGCGTTTCCTTACGCTGCTTCTCTGCCGCCGCAAGGTCACGTGTCACAACGGAGTAGCCTCTCTGAATCAACCTGTACAGTAACAAAGTCGACATCCTAGCCCGATCCTTAACCGAATCTAATTCCTCCTCATCCTCGGTTAACTCAAACCGGTCAATAAACGACATTGATCTCTCCGGTTTATGCTTTAAATTTAACAACAAGTAAGCTCGATCCAGCTCCGATCTCGAGCAATCGCGTCTGATTCCCATCAGAGCATAGTAATCAACGTTTCCGATTTCACCGTTAGCGATCCTCTCCTTCAATTGCTGAATCCTCGTCGTCAAAACGCATAGCTTCCCCGGTATTTCTCTATACCGGACATTATGCCGTTTCCAAACCGGACCGGGAAGTTTCCGGTCACGTAAAATAGAATTATAAAGAAGCTTCAAGTGCTCCAAATCGTGAAGCGAGTCAGGGAAGCACCGCACGGACTCTAACAACGCGGCTCTCGTCTCCAACGCTCGGAGACACGACGGATCCAACGCTAACGTCTTGTTGCAATCGGCGACGGACTCGGCGATCCTCCCGGCGGATCTGAACGCCGATGCGCGGTGCATGAAACACTCGGCGAGGAATCCCTGCGGCGCGGCGCGGCGGCTTTCGAGGATCTTGGAGAAGTGACGGATTGATTCGGTGTAGAGTCCGGCGTCGAGAGCGGCGAGTGCGGCGGCGCGGCGGCGTAAGAGGAGTTTTATGTGAGATAGCAAGTGAGCGACGCTTTCGGATTCGGTTAGAGATCGCGCGGAGGAGGGAGGAGGAGGGGAGGAAGCGGCGTCGGAGGAGGAGGAGGAGAAGAGGATGAAGCTGTCGTCGGATAAGGAGATGCTTTGACGGCGGAGTGCGGCGGTGGCTAACCGTTTACCGGTTTGGAGAAGAACCATCGCCTCCTCCATTAGACCTAGGTGGCAACAAGCTTGACCAAGAACTAAATATCTGTAACAGAAATTAAAAGATCCGAATCAAAAACCGGGTCGGGTTATTTTCATTAATCCACGTGTCAAAGTTTTTAATGAAATTACCTCCATTGCCCTTGTTCGTTGCAGTTTTTACTTAACCCTGCCATGACTTTCTTCTTCAAATCGGAGACGGAGAAGCATTTAAAAGACGAGCCATCGCCGTGACTCGGCAACTCGTTCAGAAGGCTGACTGATTCTCGAGACGATTCAGATGAACCGATGCCGGAGTCTTCGCCGGAGAATTTAAGGTTCGGAATGTAATCGTGGAGCATATCGGCGACGTCTTTGAATCGACGGAGGTAGAGAAGCGATCTGGCTTTGAGTTCGAGAGCGAGTTCGTAACGAGGAGAGAGGGAGAGAGCAGATTCGAGAAGGTTTAGAGCTGATTCGACGTCGTTTGGATCTTGACTCGCTATTAGATTCTTTGCTTCCTTCATGTACTTATCCACGATCTTGAAAAAAATAAAAAACAAGAACTCGTTCAGATCGAAAAGAAAAACAATGCACATGGGATTTGTCTGAAAATTATGGGGAGAACATAAAACCTTCTTGTTACGGAGCCACCAGTGTTTCTTCTCGACATAAACCGCCATTGTTGTAGCTTGGGGTGTTCGTGAAATAATTAGAACATGGAGAACTTTCTCTCTTCTTGATCCAGAAAATTAAATAAATATGTAATCTTTATATATACACAAATCAAAACACGAGAGATGAGAGAGAGATTTTGAAAGTCATGTGAAGAGTTGAAGTGTCTTAAATACGGAAGAGTTGTGTAATAGAAGATGAATGTTAAAATGATGGATATGCCCTTGGGTGAGGTTCTTTGGATCCCTTTGAGGTTCCTAGCTGGCACACTATTGCTTAGCCATTAGCCTACATGATTCCACCCTCATTCATTATTTCCTAAAATACATAATAGTATTAACTATTTTTTTTTTCTTTCACGATTAAAAAAAAACAATTTTTATTTTGGTATAGTGAAGACTTTTAAATAGTTGCGAGCTGGAAACAGTGTTACAGTTCTGTTGTATGTATCTAGTTATTTACTAATCACCACAAGTCTCATTCAAAGCCAAAATACTCGCTTATAGTCATTTCTGTTTGTGCATTCTTTTAATCTTAGCTAATTTAACTTGGATAAACGTTTTACTACTGATATCCAAACTTATATGGTTAGGTTAATAAGTGGCAAATTGATTGCTAGCTGAACGAATTAAACACACAAAACAATGAGTGTTTAGCAAGCCACTTTTTTACAAAAAATTGCTCTCGTAAGCCACAAGACTCATGCTAGTTTTATACTAATTGATTGTTACCTTATATTATTACAGCCGTTTAAATTATCATAGGTAACTATTATGCCAAATCAAATAACAGCGTATAGTCGAAGGACAGATTAAGGTTTTATGTGATAATTTGTAAATTAATAGTAAAATTAATTATTGAAAATATGTTTACAATGTCAGCAGGTATCACTTTTGTGAGATTTACTTTTCGAATTCTAATTCGTAAATTATTATTTTTTAAATTAGGGAAAGATTTTGGCTCTATTTAAGTGTTGTTTTAACTTTCCCATCAATGCACATGTATATTTATGGGTACAATATAGATAAAAGATTACCTGCTTTGTTTGGCTTTAAAGTCTCTCTCCAAGATAAAGGTAAATTTTATATATATTTTTTAGAACGTGACAATGAAGATGACTCGTTAATATAATCTAAAAATTGATGGAAAATCATTTCTAGTAGTGCATCATTTTGTCTCTCAAAATGCACCATAGAGAAGATTTTCTTTATTTTTGATATATTTTTTTATTTTATGTTCAATTTTTAATTTACAAATTAGTTTTTAACTTTTTATAGTTTTATTATTAAAAACTCAATATTTATGTTTCATACTTTAAATTTTTTAATACTTTCTAATATAATTATAAGTTTATATAAACCCTAGTATCTTTTTTGGAAATTAAACTTATGTATATAATGAAAATTTAATTAAAATAAAATTTTGGATAAATTTTGAAGTCTTATAAAATAATAAGCATTATTAGAACTAATAATAAGTAGTAATAGCATAATATACTTGAAATTGTTCTTTTTGAGGGAAAAAATGAGAAGAATCATTAGAACAAAATTATAAACTCATTTTGAGAGAAAAAAAATGTAAATAACCATTAGAGATATCCTAGAATATAAGGAGTAGTGACTAGTGAAAATATACTTATGGTTATCTAGAGATGAAAAATATTTCAAAATATAGAATTAAGATACTAAAATGTATTTATAACAAAATAAAAATCTATATTGTGAGATTATATATTTATTTATTGATGTATATAAAATAGGAATATGATAAATTTGCAAAAGTAGAAAAGTAAATGTCCTCCAACTAACAGGTTCGCTTTTTGCAGTTGCTGCTGATATAGTGATATCTCATGCACGCAACAATTATTCCGTTCAAGGTGAGACGCAATAACACATGTTGTGAGAAAGTGAAACTGAAACAAAGTTCACCGAGACTGTTTTTTCACCGAGTGTTACAATGTACTGAAATTCGTAATAGTAAAAGAAATAACCTTTTCAATAAGGTAATCAACTTTGTTTTTGTTTCTGAAACTTAGGTAATGAACCCTTGAAAACAATAAAAACGTAAATAGTTTTTGATAAATAAGAAACTTAGACCATGATAAATCTGGGGTTTTTTAGTAGGAGATCTTAATTCATGATTTGACGTTTTTTTAAAACATTTTTCAGTTAAAATATAATTTTTTATTTTTTATTTAAGAAACGATTTTTAGTTTTTTTAGTTAAATTCTAAAACAAATTAAAAACCGTCTCCTATTTGAAGCTAAAAATCTCAATTAAAAAATTGTGGGTTAATTATAGTCTTACATAGTTAAAGGCACCCACAATGGTGTTATTCTCAAGGAGTCTTTAAATTTTGATTTTTTAATTATTATTTTCTTTTTCGGATTTATAAAAAAAAAAATATCAATCAATCGTCGGCTGACATGTGTCGTGGAGACCCGCAAATAGAGTAAGGATCAGTCTTTTTAAGAAATTTTAAGGATCGTCCTTAACTTTTTGTAGAATTCGTTGATTATTTAATTATTTTTTCTCTAAGAATTTCTCTTAAAGACTTCCCATTGTAGGTGTTCTAATATAGCGTACCTTGAGGAAAGGGAAACACACGTTAACTACACAATACTTTGGTGCCAAAAAATAATCTACTGAATACTTTTATGCCAGAAATAAAAAGTAATTAAACAACAAGAAGGCGTTTGATCAAAAAATAATAATAAGAACGCAATGGTTGCGTTAAAGCCCAGAATATGACTTCTATAACCTCAACGTGGAATTCTCGTACATGACAATATCATAAAATAATTTATAATGCCTAATCTATTTTTCTTAGAATTGATCTAAATTAAAATATTCCATCACAAAGAAATCAATAATGTTTATATGTTGAAGGGAATAAACCGGAAAATGGGTCTCGAGGCGATTACGTTTTCACCATCATTTGATGAAGACAAACCTCATGGAATTCCTCCTTGCTTATTTGCTCTTAACTCTCATGGAAGACCAGAACCTTTTTTGGCAGAGTGCTCCATGGAAAGTGAGTATGTTCATCATAGACAACCACGAGGAAAATATAAAAAATTGAAGCCTGCTCCTAACAGTGGTAAAAATATAGCATATAGTCACTACAAGTTAGTGGCTATAGAGTAAAAATTCGTGGCTATACAAAAACTAACCACACATCTAGAAAATAAAATAACCGTGGCTATAGTTTTATGGCTAGAAAAATACTATGGCTCAGCGTGGCTAAAAGCCATGGTTTTACCACGCAACTTTTCGTGGCTATAATAGTCAGGATTTTAATTTTAAAAGCGTTGCTATCTATAGTGGCTAGTATAACCACGGTTTTTTTCCACGTTTCTAAAGTGGCTATTATAGCCACGGTTTTACCACAACTTTTCGTGGCTATGTAGCCTCGGTTTCGTTTCGTGGCTAGCTAAAGTCACGTTTTTTAAAAAAAAATTGCCAATTTTGTAAATGGTTCTTTTCAATTGTTTAATTTGCCAATTTTGTCAATTTATATTTCCGTTCAAATATTTAAAATTGTACTCAATAAAAATAGAAGTTGAAATTCTATAAAAGAGTACTAGGTTCAACATTACTAAAACATGCAGAATTATACAATGGAAGAGTTTTAAAGAGTCTTAAAAAACTCTACAAAAGACACATATCTAAAGAGTCTAAGAAGACTACCAAAAGTCTGAGTTTTATTACAAAAGAGAAGGATGAACTACATACTTCTAAATGCCATTGACAGTTTAAGGCTGAGTTGTTGGGGCCTGAAGCTGAGCAGAAGTCTATCCAGATGCTTGTTGGGGGCGCAGTGTTTGGAGGAACTCATTGATCGCATTTCTCATCACATACACATCCTGCCGCATCACGACACGTCCTGCTTCAGATCAGAGACGTCCTGCTTCACCCCAGCAACATCAGCAGTGACAGTTTTAAGGGTTGCCTCAACACCCGCCACATGCATCTCCATCTCCAGGTTGCAGGCAAGACCACTAGAGACACGAGAAGAAGGTGGTTGCTCCCTGTATTGGACACTTTCCAGTCCATAAACATGCCCCCTCTTACCCTTAGCATTTTGTGAGAGAAAAGGGAAAACAGTCAAAACCAACGCTAACAAATCAGACAAAATAAACAGCTTTGTTGATCAAAAAGAAAAATTAACTAAGTCATATCTAATTCTAAAACAAACAAGAACTATTTTAAATTACATTCTTAAGCAGCTCTAAGTCATATCTAATTCTAAAACAGTTAAGAACTCTTTTAAATAACATTCTTAAGCAGCTCTAAGTCATATATAATTTCACATACAATCAGAACATAAAATAATTAATAGAATTTAAATCTGAAGTTAAAATACCTTGAGATAAGCTTTGTTTATCTTGAGGCGATCAGGAGAAAATGATGTACTTGGACTCTCGGGTGATCCATCAGTGTTGGAGAGCTGTGTGGCTTCTATCTCTGCTTGAGTAACCAGCTCTTCAGCACGGTAGTCAATAAAAGTCCTATCTGATCAGGTGTGTGTGGCCCTGACTAGGTCAATGTATGATGGACGTTCATTAGTACCAGAGGCAACCATCTGCTAAAAAAAAAAAAAAAAAAATTTAAACAAGATTAGAAGAGCAAAATATTTATAAGTATAGACATGGAAATATACCATGTTATACTCTATCCTTGAAATACACCTAGGTCCTGCATTATGCTTGTGGTACCCTTTACCCACAGGATCAGACTTGCGAGATTTTGCAGCCTTCTTGTCGCCCAATGCTCCAACAAGATTGTCCAGTCGTCATCATTGATGTACTTTGGCTTCTTGTGTTGCCTCTTCTTCTTGTTTATCCTTTCACCAATAGATGTCCAGATTTCTTTCTTCCACAGTGCGTAGACTAAGTCATTAAACTCAGAGTTCCAATAAAAATTTTGCTACAAAAGAAAACTAAACAGTAAGTGATTTTAATAGATATAAGTGACATATAAAATGTTAAAAAAAAAAAACAAAAGAGTAAGTGACTTACCACAAACGTATGCCACCATGCCTCTCTCCATTCATCAGGAACCGCCCTCCAACTCTTCCAAGGCCCCATGTAGTATGCTTGCCAAGTTGCCCGGATGAAAGAATTGACACATGGGTCAATACCAAACCTAAAATGATAACATACATTAGTAACATAAACTATATATTCACAAAATGGCCTTAAAACTAAACAATCATATGAAACAATCCTAGTCTAAGAAAGAGATGTAGAGCAAATGTAATCTTACCATAAAGCTCCATTAATTTTATCTGGATGGAGGTGAGGCTGTGATAGCCTAGCAGGTGAATTGAGCATGGCACTGAGGGTCATCTGCGGGTAGATATTGGAACGAGAAGAGGAAGCAGCATTGTTCACAGCCGGTCCAGTAGCACCAGGAGACATAGGAGGAGGTACTCTCGGTGAGTTCATCTGTTCACAACCAAATAAAAAGAACCATTAGATTGAATCTAAACCCTAAATGAGAAAGAAAAATAGAGACAACTCTAAGGCAGAGAAAAAAAAAACAAATTAAGAGAGAGAAAGAGACAAAACCAAAAGAATTGAAACCCTGAGAAACTAAGAAACAGAGAGAACTCTAAGACAGAGACAATCGATAGAAACCGAAAGAAATCGAAACCCAAAGAAACAGAGACAATTCTAAGACTGAGACAACCGAGAGAAACCAAAACCCTAAGGAACAAATAAACAGTAACAACAGAAAGAAATCAAAACCCTAAATCAGAAACAAAAACAAAACATGCAACAAGAACATTCAAAGTGAAGGAGATTTTGCCAGAGACTGAAACCCTAAATCAGAAACCAAAATCAAACATGAAACAAGAACATTAAGTGGCAGAGACTGAAACCCTAAAGAAAAAACGCAATCAAACCAAAACCAAACATGAAATTGAAACCCTAGATCGAGACGATTCTCGGAAGGAGAAATAGAGGGTTACTATGGAATCGGAGACGGCGAGGCTTCGAATCGGAGAACACTAGTGCTTTCGTCGGTGGCGACTCGAGAGAGAGTTTGTGATTTTGTCTAAGTGTTGAGAAGAAAGGGGGAAACGTATTAAAACCCTTAAACATAGCCACGCTAAACCGTGACTTAATTTTAGTAATAACCGCGAATTGTAAAACAATTGGAGCCAAAACCAAATAGATTGGAGGCAAACCCAATGGTTTTGCCAAATTTGTTCATAGCCACGAATATCCCACGAAATTACAGTGGCTATAGTTTAATATCAACCGCGAATTGAAAGACAATTGGAGCCAAACACTACAAGAAAAATGCATTTTAATAGCGGACGAATAATGCTATCTAACGATACGATAGCGGTTTTTGAAACGCTGTATCATCGCCTGTCATAATAGGTAAAGGATATTAGATAGCGGTTTTTAAAGCTGCTATCTTTTCTTCCGCTACGATAGCGCTTTTCTATCTGCAATTAAATATTTTTTAATAGCATATAATTTTCGTTATTATTTCTATTCTAAAAAACAAAAAAAAACAAAAAAAACTAAAAACATAATTAAAACTTAAACTCGTTTATATATTTAATTTTATTAAATAAAATGATTTATAATTAAACTGGTTTACACAAATATAAAAAATCTAATTAAATGAAAAGGACTAAACCAAATAAACCAAAAACTTAAACCTAAACCAAGTTTAAACTTAATTGATAACTAACTAAACATATGCAGCCGCCGCTCCACCACCATCTTCATCGTCTTCTTCATCTTGCAGTCCACCACCACCACCTTCGCCATCGCATCCTCACCGCAAGACCTAGACCACCAGAGTCTCTTTCGCCTCCTCACCTCAAATCCAATGACCACCACCTCTGCTCAAAACCACCAGATCCTCCATCCACTCCTAGCCTCAAACTCAACGACCACCACATCTGCTAACAAGAACAAAAAATTTAGATTTAAGAGAGAGAGAGAGAGAGAGAGAGAGAGAGAGAGAGAGAGAGAGGGAGAGAGAGAGAGAGAGAGAGAGAAAGAGAGAGAGGTGAGTGGTGGTGGTAAGAGAGAACGGTGGCGAATAGGAGAGACGGTCGTCCAGCATCTTCAGATCCGGAGTCGTTGGGCTTGGCTCCACCTTCGGATTCGTGTGTGTGTGTGTGTGAGAGAGAGAGGAGATATGAGGAGAGACATGATACATAGAAAGGAGATATGGGTTACATGAGATGTGTGTGTGTTTTTGAGATAGTGAGAGAGATGAGAAGATCGATACAGTCTTGAGGAAGGGAAATGAAAAGATACAATCTTGGCCATTGGATTTTAAGTAATCAATGGTCAGAAATATTAATCCAAATTTTAAAGAATGTACCAATAAGAAAGAAGGACTAAGATCACCAAAAATATCTTTAAACCTTTGGATCAAAATTAATCAAAGGCCCAAAATAAACTAATAAAAATTGTTTTTTTTTTCATTTATTTATAAGGATTTTTTTTTGTTTTGTTTATTATTTAGTTATTTATTTTTAGTTTTGAAATGTATAATGTAAATTTGAAATATTGTATATAGTTTTAAATATATATTATAGAAAAAATATTTTATTTAAAGTTTGAGGTCTAATGTTCTATCATATATGTCAAAATGTGTGGTTTAGGCTTTTTGGTTAAAGTTTTGAAATAGATATATGGTTTGAGATTAAGTTTTGAAAGATATAAGTTTATAATTTTGTCATAAAATTATTTGGTAGTTTTTTGTTTATGTTAAAACAAATAGAATTCAAATTTAAAGGTTTTAAGTTTATTGTGTTTGTTTAGGGTTTAAGAGTTTAAGTTTTTTTTTGATAAAAAAAGTTTGAGGTTTTGTGTTGAAATTATGTGAGTATACATATAATAAATCTATTTTGGTTTTAACGTGTATTTTTTAGTATTAAAATTTTAGAACTATCAAATATGAAGTTTAGGATTTTAGATTTAGAGATTATGTATGATATAGGGTTTGGATTTAATGTATATAGGTTTGGTGTTTAATTTTAAAATATTTAAGTTTATAATTTTATATTTAGATTTGGAGTTTAAGTTATAAAATATTATAAAGATTATTAGTGTATTAGTGTTTAAATTTTGCTTTTTAGAGTATAGGGTTCATAAGTTTGTTTAGGGTTAAGGGATTCAAAAAATATGATATTATAGCGTTTATTACTTTATGTGCTATTAAATGTACGCTATCATAGCGTTTCCAATTATGCCGTTCTATCATAGCGTTTCTAAAAATGCAAACGCTATCTAAAACTAACGAATATGTCAACCATAGCAGAAAGCGAAAAAACGCTACCCTGGTCTGCTATTAAAACGCATTTTTCTTGTAGTGAAAACCAATTAAATTGGAGCCAAAACCAATTTACCACGAGGCAAACCGATTGGTTTTGTAGTAGCCACTGATTATCCACGAAATTATCGTGGCTATGACGAAATCACTTTCCCAAAACCTCAAACCTCTAACCCCTAAACTATAACCCCAAAACTCGTATCCATCAACCTCTCCTCATACAACAACAACATATCTTACAACATTACAAATTATTTCATCCTTACAACATATCTTACAATATATTTTAAAACCTTTCAAATTATTTTCATCCTTACAACATATTTTACAACCTTATAAATTATTTTTCATCCTTACAACATATTTTACAACATTACAAATTATTTCTCATCCTCATAACTTATTTTCTTTATACATTTAACCTTAAAACATATTTTACAATCTGAGAATAGATTTTTTTTCTATTCCGAATCAAGGTCTGCTTCTACATCACCATCGGATAGATATTCATCGTTTGGAGGATTCACCGGAGCAATAGCATAATCGGAGGCATCATCAACAACATGCATTTCCACCCGTAACAATGAACTTTCAGCAACCTGATCACGTCTATCATCTTTCCATGCCGTTAAAGCAATTTCTGACGTTTCTCGGATTCCTCAGGAAAAACTTTTTGCGCATGCCCACCAGTCATCGACTGCTTGTCGACGTACCCTTGGATAAGGAATAAAACATGCTTGATCAAAATTACATGTTCGTGGTACAATAACATTCATAGTTTCAAATCATGGCTTTTCATCAATAATCAAATTTCAACCAAATAAATATATTTTTTCACTTACCTGGTAATACAAAAGGATCATATTTTGCATATTGTCTTCGTGGTGAGACATCAACAAGACCAAATGGATGTATTCTCATACTGCAATTTTTTGTCGTGTCAAACCACGAACATTTAAAAACCATGACCTTCAAGCCAACATCACCATGATACTCCACCATCATGATCTCTTGTATGAGGCCATAGTAGTTTGTCTCATTGGTTCCAGGTACACATACACCATAATGTTGAGTTTTCTTATCTTGACCATGGTTATGAGTGTGGAAAGTGTATCCACGTGTGTGGTATATTGGCCAAGACCTATAAGAACGCTTAGGACCTTGTACAAAATCCAACATCCACAAAGGAAATGTGTAAAACTGAGTCGCATCATTAATCTGCAATACAATAATATTGTTATAAATTACAAATTTAATTAAAAGAACTGTGTAACTTAATGAATTAAACGATAACAGTCTCTGCACCACTCAGCAAATTTGGTGTCTTTCGCTTTTTGTGCAGCCGGAGTAATACCAGGAACAGTTTAAGTCATATGTTCTTCATACATCCTGCACACATTTAAATCTTAATTATGTAACTAGAAATATGTATTAATATTAAAATTTTATAATATTTTATTACCTTTCATATGGAGTAAATGATTCACAGTTGAGCATCATAAATGTCTGAAGAACGGTGTTATCTTCATCATTCAATCAACCAGTTGAGCATTGACCACTAATTCTCCCTTCATGGTAAAACAATGGTGGTACTTCCAGATAAGTGTATAAGAAACGAATATCACTCGGACCTTCTGGAATGCTCATGATTTCATGATGCCCAAAAAAAGTGAGGAAGCATTTGAAATTTCCTCGTTTATCCATTTTGAAACTATCGATCCTGCAATGTGTGCTTTTGGTTTTGACCATCTTCTTCAAATGGTACATGTATCTTTCAACTACATACATCCACCTAAAATGGACGGGACCACCTAAGGCTACCACATCTAGAAGGTGCACAAGAAGATGTTGCATAACATCAAAAATGATGGAACAAATATCTTTTCCAAGTTACAAAGCTTCACAGCGATATTTGCCTTTAAAAGGCCAACATTTGACTCTTTCAAAATCTTTGAAGAGATATCTCGGAAGAAGAGAGCAATATCTGTAACCAAAACAATAAAGTTAATTATAGCATAAATTATAGTTAATTATCAAATGATACAAACAAATAAATACCTCTAATCGATGTGTGAACATTTCTCGGAGGGAGTTCAGGAAACGCAAATGGATATAGTCATTCCATTATGACATGACAATCATGACTTTTTCAGTCCATGTAGCTTTAAATTGCTTTCGTCAATACATCGACTAAATTCGGAGGAGTATCCATCAGGAAATTTTATGTCATTTTTAAACCACTAAAGAAATGCTCGTTTTCCCGCATTTGACAGCCTGAAGATTGGCACGGCCATAGTTCCATCCTCTTTCATCTCTAAATCCCGCCTTTTGCAAAGTCCTGGAAGATCCAATCTGCTTTTCATGTTGTCTTTCGTCTTTCCAGGAGCATTTAACACCGTGTTCGTCAGGTTATCAAAGAAATTTTTCTCAATATGCATGAAATCAAGGCTATGCCGAAGAAGATGATTTTTCCAATACGGTAACTCCCAGAAGATACTCTTTTTACCCAATTGTGAGTAACTCCATATCCAGATATTGTATTGGATGGATTATCATGTCCCTTCCCTCCACAGTCAACAGTTTTTGATAAACCTTCTATATTGTTTATCCTTTCACGGAATATTTGTTCTCCGGTCAATCACGGAGGAGGAGGACCCAAAACTGTTTTTCCCCGTCTAAATGCTTGAGTGTTTTTTCTGTAAGGATGATCTGCATCTAAAAACCTTCAGTGGCAATCAAACCAACTATGTTTCCTTCCATTAGATAACCAGAATGCACCAGTCTCTTCTTGACAATATGGGCACGACAACCAACCATGAGTCGTCTAACCTGAAAGCATTCCATAAGCTGGAAAATTTCTTATCGTCCACATAAAAAATGCTCGCATTTTGAATCTTTCTTTCATTGAGATATCATATGCCTCCACACCATCCCTCCATAACATCTGTAATTCTTCAATCAATGGATGAAGGTAATATCTAAGGTTTTCCTTGGATGTTTGGGCTCGGGAACTAGCACTGAAAGGTAAAGGAATTCTCTTTCCATACACATTCCCAGAGGTAAATTGTATGGACTTACAATAACGGACCAAAGGGAATGTGCTTCTCCATTCATACCAATCAGGTTAAACCATCTGTTGATAAGCATATATAAATATTCCGGCTTTCAGCAGCAAATCCAGGATATACCTCATTAAAGTTTTTGAACGCTATGGCATCAGATGGGTGATACATTTCGCCTTCCGGAGTCACATGTTCCTTATGCCACCGCATATTGGAAGCTGTCGCCTCGAGTTGGTATAGATGTTTCAGACGATCTGCAGTAGGCAAGTAAAACATTCTCTGCTTTGGCTTGTTTTTCCCTTTTCCATTATTTGGGTAGTAGCGATTTTCTCCACAAAACCTACAACTAACCAAATTTTCATCTTCCTTCCAAAATAGCATACAATTCTTCACGCAAACATCAAGCTTCTGTAGGGGTAACCCAAGCCCTCTTGTCATTTTCTTTGTCTCGTAATATGTTGCTTGAACATTATTCGGCTGCGGAAGTGTTTTCTTAAATATTTCAGATATCTCATCTACACAAGCTTCCGCCAAGTTATAATCCGTCTTCACTTTCATCATCCGCGAAGCAAGAGACAACTGAGATATACATAAGTTTCGTCTATAGGTTCCGGTATGTATGGTGGCGCAATGTCCGCTGGTACTTCCGGATTACCCCGGTAGTGATCTTCATGAGCATTCCAAGTAGGATTCTCCCATATTTCCTCTTCACCCGTTAAATGATTCGCTCCAGAACTCTCACCAACAGTGTAGAGTTTCTCTCCATGACTCGTCCAAACATAATAATTTCCCTTAAAACCGTATAATAATAGATGGCTTGAGACAATTTTGGCATCTCGTTACTTCACATTTTTGCATCAAGCACATGGACACAATAACGTTTGCCGCTCCTTGAAATATGCTTGATTACACACAAATTGCAGAAATGCGTTAATGCCTCCGAGAAACACTTCTGAAACATAATTACTCTCAGGATCAATCCTTTGATCCATCCATTCCCTTGAATCAAAGTAGAAAGATATATTTTGTTAAGAAAATTTGGTTGAAGAACAAAAGTTGTTAATGTCTCACGGACAGGGTATATATTTTGAAAAGAAGCCACGAGTTAGCTACGACAAATCCGTGGCACTTAAAAAATATCACTGCCAAACGAATATTTCTCTGTTTTGAACTGTAAAAGTTAATTATAGCCACGATATAGCCATGTTAAAACCGTGGCTATCTACATTTATTACTGTTTCGATGTCGGCACAAGAAAACAAAAGCTAGCCACGAAATATTCATTTCTAAATCGTGGCTCTTGTAGCCACGTTTATTTTCGTGACACTTTCGTGGCCAGTTTTCATATTTACTGTCGCTTTCTTTTTTTCGTGGCTTAAACATGGCGTTGGCGTGGCTTTTTAGCATAGTCACGGTTTTGTAGTGGTACTACCATGACTATGCGATAGATTTCTACTAGTGTAATTCATAAACTCCCAAATAAAAGAACTACTATTAGAGATTATTATCATATCCCCCTATATATTAAAAGAGAAGTCACTTTAATGAATTTTGCTTACGTGTCATTCATAGGTGCAATGTAAAATTAATTCTTTTAATTTGATTGGTTGTTGGTATTTGAATTTTTATTTATTTAATTAGAGTTTTTTAAAAGGAAACTAATCCTAGAATTACCTAATCTAATATATATTACCAAACAAAAAATTAACCATCTTGAATGCATAGGATTAATAGAATTTGTTTATAGAAACAATTAAATATCACATATTCCATTATAAAAATTTAGAATATACATAGAAATACATATTATATTATAGAAATAAGTATATAAACGATTTTAAATTTTTTTCTGCTAATAGTGGATAAAAAATCTTACATTACAGAAAACTAATAATATTTTTATAACCACTCACTATATATATATATATATATATGTATTCTTAAAATATGTTCAATGAATGCAAAACAGTCAAATGTAATTTTTTTAAAAAATTCTATCATTTTCTAGAGATAAATGTCGATAGTACAGTTGAGTTATCACTTTCAAAAATTATTTAAAATTTTTTTTATTTAAAACAGAAAACTATATGATATGTCATGTTAAAAAATATGAATAAATGAAAAAAGTTTATTATAATATAAAATTACAAAAAATCAAAACGTTATATTAATACAAGACTAGAGTTAATATTATATTCATATAATTCATATAGCTTTAAGATTAATAAAACTGGCATGTTTATTTTTAGTAAGAAAAAAAAGAAAAGAGGCATAAATAAAAACATGAGTGAATAATAATAAAACGTTTTGTTGTATTCTTCGTTATTTTGTATTTGTACATACATAATTTTTTATTTGTATACCAAAATATTTTTTTTGCATATTAATATAAATGTAAACTAATTATTTTTAGGTGTTTATACAACATAAATAAAAATTGAGCAAGGAAGATAAATATAAATGATAAGTTATAAAATTGTTAATGTTGAAGATGCAAAATAAAACACAAATTAAATTTAAAATAAATCATTTTAAAATAATGATAAGTATTTTTGCGGTGTAATAAACTTTAAAAATATATGATAAAAAAGTTATAATAAAATTTATACAACTAGAAACATGTTATTTTGATATATTAAAACTGTTGAATCTCACGTTTATATTAATCTATGTCTAAAATAATGACATCACATCATTTAAGAATTAAGATATTTTATGTTATATAATTATTTAATCAAATTTACTTTTTTGAAATACAGTTATTTAGATTTACTTAAAATATGTATGTATTGAAGTAATTACAAAAACAAAATTAATATATTTTTAAGATATTCATTTTTTCAATGAAGATCTAGGTCAAAGGAATCAATGTTTGATAAGATAGTGTGAAGATTGGAGAGAATTTGATAATGAACTTATTTGGTTAGCCAATTGTGATTTTATATTAAATTCTAAATAAAAAAATATGTAAGAAAGGGAGAAATAGAGGGAGATATGGTGATGATAAGGATTAGAAAGTCGGTTATGATCATAATGAAGATAAATGTGAATATAAGTGAGAGACTGAATATAAGTGAGATAGATTCTGAAATCATTTATTAATACTATGTGAAAGTGTTTTGAAGATTTAACAAAATCTGGTGAAAAATTTGCAACCAAAGAGAGATAGAAAGAGTTTTAAAGTGAAATATTGAGGATCATATTAAGGACGAGGGTAAGATAATGAATATAAGGGATTGGGAGAGAGTGAATATATAAGTATGAGAGATTTGAGATTATTTGATCAACTAATAGAGAGAGAAAGAAAAAGAGAGCGAGAGAGGTGTACAAAGACATACAAAATAATGCAAAGAGAGATACATAAGAAATAAAACGAATGTGTGAAAAATACAAGGAGAAAGGAAATGAGTAAGATAAAAAATATATTAAAAAAACAGAATATCTATGTATAAAAGAAAGAAAATTACAATATATTTATATATTTATATTATTTTTTATTCATGCAATGTATAGATTATATTAATGTCCGCACAGGCGTGCGGGCCGTCCACCTAGTATAGTATTATTTGGTACCCTAGTTGTGCCATAATGTTGGAAAGTACAATCTTATGAGCTTAACCATATAGTTATTGGTAATTTAAGTACAAATATTCTAGTTTTTCTGATTCGATTACCACAGACACAAAGAATTCTCTCTCGAGCATCTTTTGGATCCGAGAAACTAATCATGACTGATAAATGTGGTAATCATAACATCATATTATATATGTATTTATATTTCTTAACCACATAATTGTGGTATTCATAACATCATATATTTTATATGTATGTATATGTCTTATCCTAGGAATAATAAATGTATATCTATGAGTTTCTATGCTGAAGTTTTGAATTTAGCTCCAATTTGTGTAAAAGACCAGCAAATAATGACATAATTTCAAAATACATGAAAGTTCTCTATGTATCAAAGAGTCTGGTTTGGTTACTTTCTATACAAACATGTCTTCGCAGGCTCGCAGCTCATGTCTTCAGCTCTTAACGTCTTTTTTTTTTTTTTTGTATACTATTTAGTACTACTATATTAGTATTAAAAACAGCAGTTTTGTAAGCGGATGAAGTATTTTGTTTATTCTATGTCTGGTATTCTGTGATCCAATGATTCTCGAGTTGTTCAAGGTTATATTGGTTATAATTTGATGCACAGATTAGCTAATTAAATAATACAAATGATGCATGGTTGCCAATTGGGTCATCTTGTGTTTAATGCATCTTGTGATTTTATAATTTGAATTCTATCAGATTTGGAATGGAGATAATCAGCAAAAATATGCGTATATATAACATTAGGGAACTGAATATTCTTGAGCAGATATGTTTATATAATATCCAAATATCCAACACTTTAGCAAAAAAATATATCCAACAAGAAATTTTAAATAGTTTTCAGTAAACTGAAACTTGATATTTATTTGAAAACCAAATTAAAACTCGCTGGTTCAACTTAGTTTAGTTTTTGGATCGTGTGTTGATATATAGTAGTCCATATATTTACCATTTTTCCTAGTAGTTATTTGATTAATATTTTGTTTATAAAATGCAACTCTAGCTAATAAATTTGTGTTTATGGGGGATATACAGCTAAGGCTGCTAGTTCGTGTTGGTACGCACATAATAGAAGATCTATAAGGAAATACATTTTAAGAGAAAAAATTATGACATGAAACATAATGGTGGGTTTGTAAATATATGATAAAAAATTACATCAAATTTTAAATGCTAAGGATACAAAGTGCCGAGTTAGAAGAGAGCAAGCCATTAATGTTTCAAGTGGACAAACACATGTTGTGTTTTGGAATACATACATTGCCTTTTCTTCCATAATATAAACATTGGTTCGGCCTTTCTGAAATTCGGAAATTCTGATATTTTTAGTTAGTAATCAGCTGTAATTTGTATTTTTGTTCAAGATGACTATATTATAGTTAACTAATTATGCGACACTTTTCAATATTAATTAGTAGTTTATAACGATGGCATATGAAACTGAAAATTAAAAATTGGGTGGAATGAACGATTTCCCCCCTCATTGGATCCCTTCTTATATTTCTGCAGAAACAGCTGCCGAGTAGTCGTTGTTTGGTGGAAGTTTTACTAAGAGCATCTCTAATGTATTGCTCAATTTTCTACTCTAAAATGGAATAATTTCAAAATGCAGTTGAGTTTTACTTAAATATATTACTCAATTTTCTACTCCAAAAAATATTTCTAATATATTATGTTTTATATTTATTTTAAAATTAGTAATATCACTTTTCATTTATACTATTTGCAAAACAGTCTATTTTCAATTTATAGCATTTCTATTAAATACAATATTAACCACAGTTAAATTTTATTATAAATAAAAAGTACTCGACAAGGTAAACAAACATTTAGTACATTAAAAATTACATTACATAGCTTAAGCACAATAATACATGAATTCTAAATTATTCATTAGAATTAGAATAATTTTCTCACAAATAATCAACTAATGCATTTCGAAGTAAAAAAAAAGAATTTTTTATCTTTGATTTTTCTGAAACGGTAAAGAAACTCTTGGAACATCACATTATTATTTCCTTCAATTTTCAAATTTCTTAGGCAGAATTTCTCTTTTAAATTCAATTGGCGTCTCGAGATCACAATCATCTTCTATTATCATGTTATGTAAGAATTTAATAATATTTTAATCGGATTATTTTAATAATTTTACTGGATCCGGAAATGATTTATCGGATTATCAAACAAATATCTTTGTTGTAAGTTTTATTTTATGTTATTTCTTTTGTGTGGTGCTTATCTTTTATTTTTTATATGTATGATCTTTTATGTTTTATATTATATATATTTTGTTGCATAAAAGAGTTCATCAGATGGCTATTTATATAATTAAGAAATATTAACAGTAAATTTTCTAAGTAAAATATTAATATAATTATTTATAATAATATTTTATTAAAAACGGGCTTATTAAAAAATTAAGAAATGTTAACAGTAAATTTTATAATATATATAATAAAATATGATTAATATACTTATTTATAATAATATTTTATTAAAAACGCAAAATACATATATATGTGGAAGACCATTTTATAAATAAAAAAGTTCAACTCTATTTTGGAGTAATGGGTGTTTACTCGATATTTGGAGTAATTATGTTTGTTACTCCATTTTGGAGATGATTATACTGCAAAATAGAGTTTGGAGTGGGTTTTGGAGTGGGATTGGAGATGATTATACTTTTTTTTGAAACACTACTAATTGCACATTATATAAGGATTATTTTTGTAACACAAATTATATAATGATTTTTAATTAAAAACTTAAAAACCTGTACTTTAATTTTCAAAACTCGAAATATCTTTAAACTAATGTGCAGTTGTATATCTGAAAAAAAAATCTGAACTCAATTTTTTAAACAGAAAAAATTAATGAGCTTATAGGGTTCTATATATATATTTGTGTGTTTGTAAACACAAAAATTAATATTTCATTTACTGAATACACAAAACTAATTATCTTCTCTATTAAAACAGAAGTACCAAATTTATGTACTATTTAGAAGTCATGTTGGACCATGTCATTAATTATTTAATTTGACATATCTGATTTTTACATTAACCAGTCAAATATATATAACTAGGGTTGATCCACGCTACGCGCGGTATATGAGTTATATATGATATCAAAACTATAAAATTGTATTTTATTTTTGATTGTTTTCTATTAACTTTTGCAAAAGAAATGTGTTATAGTATTTAAGATTTTTAAGAATTTTGGTGCGTAAAAGATATATATTAGTTTATTTTTAAGATTTTATCTTATTAAATTTAGCCGGTTTTTTTTGAAAGTTTGATTTGAAGATAATATTCTAATTCTTTAACTTAAAAGATTAAATATTCTGAATTCTATAAATAAATTTTGTGTACAATTCAAGTATAACTTTATCTTATTTAAAATATTTTGAAAACAAATCATTTATATAATTATGATCAATGCTTTTAGCGTTTATAATAAGTCTTGCATATCCAAATCTGTTGGAAAAATCTAACAAGATCTTACCAAAATTTTAAAATATTTTTTTATTAAATAAATATTTCTTTATTTCGTTATTAGATATAATTATAATTAAAATTAAAATATAAATAATATATTTAAAAATTTTAGTTATATATTTATAAAATGAAAAATATACCCGCACAGATGTGCGGGTGAAAATTCTAGTTATACTTATTGAAGCATATCTGTTACACTCATCAAGATTAACAAATTCAATTCTTATACAAATATTTTGTAAAATTTAGAGAGACATATTCACTTTGTAGATTAATAAAACTTCAGCCGAGATTGCCTTTATATTAAAATAAGATGAAGGAGTACTCCTAATAATAGTAAGTTTATAGACACGTGAAGGCAATCTTGTGTGTGATCCATTAATTAGTTACTACCAATTTCGATTAGTCATTGTACACAGCTAGAGATTGTTTGACTATTAAGGCTCTATTGTGTTATAATAACCCCTTTTGAATTCTGATGAGATCGCACCAAATGGTAACTTGCTGTTTAAGCTATTTAGTTAACAATTGTATTAAATATAATCTCTTCTGTTCTCAATACGTGTTTGCTGTCCAATCAGCAAAAGTGGTTGTGAAGGCCCAAAGATTCCCTTTCCAAATTTTATCCACATCCACATGTGAAATTTATGATACTGTTTTGGTCAATTTCCTTTTAATAATAATCCTTCTGTTTCGAAATATTTATAAAAAAATTAGTGGTAGGTCTGTCCTACGAATAGGATGTGATTAATTTGTTATTTGAATGAAACTATTTGTTATAAGCTGTGTTGTTGTGTGTTTGATAGGTTATCATTTGGAACTAATGATTTCGTAAACGTTTTTGGATGTTTAGAACGTGAAAAGAAAACTAAAGAAAGACTATTGAAATAAAAATTTGATGTGTTACCAGTGAGATTGTATGGTTACGGAGGTGAATTATTTTATAGAATAGTGATCAACTTAATTAGTCCATAATTTGAGATAGAGAAGCAGTTTTATTGGTTTGATCTGATTACCTATTTAGACAATTACTTGTTTTAGTTCATATATGACATTACTAACTTTATTGATTTTACCAATATTGTTATGTTTTCTGTGTGACTTGTTTGCAAGGAAAACCTTTAGAATTGTTTTATCATGATATCACTTCTAAAAGTTTAAGGTCACATAGTTTATAAAGGTCAACAAAATACAAATATGATCGATTACTCACACATATTTTATTCAACAATTTTTTTCTACTTTCCTAGCATTCAGGTTCATGCAGTAAATAATTATTGTGTTCAAATTCGATCAGTCTAAACACTAAAATGGCATATAAGCAAAACAAAATATTTACAAAATTTCAGTATTTGAACATTAAATATTATGATCATTATCAATCATAATTCTTTTTTTGTCTTATCAATCAGAAAAATTTAATTCAAATAAATAGACATGTTTGGATAAATACATTGGTTAGTTCTCTCGATCAATATACAATAGAACCTCTATAATTAATAATGTTGAGACTTTGAATTTTTTTATTAGTTTATATAAATATTAATTTACAAAAGTTTCTTTATTTAGATTTCTTATTTTAAAATATATTTATTCTTGGATAAGAAATATTTGATTTTATTGTATAGATATTAATTATTATTTTTTGAAATTTTGACATTTATATTAATTTTACAGAATTATTTGGTCTATATAATATATATTTCATATAATTTAAAATGTGTTTAGATGTACTATTAATAAATCTCATCAAAAATATATTAATTTTAAAAAATATATAAATATAAGTTCATTGTAAAAATAAAGCAAAAGAAAATAATTATAGGTTCTTACTTATATAAGATATGCATACATATAAATTATTAACTTATAATTTTAATAGGGCCATACATTTACATAGAATTTTCTAAAATGATTATTATCTTATTATTTTACTGATGTGTCAAAATTTGAACCGACCCAAGTTGAAACCGGTGAAATTTATTAATTTATAGAGATTATTAATTTATAGACATTCTACTATATGTAGCAAGCCTACATTCGAAAATACAGTTTAATATATAATTTTCTTATAATGGTAAGAAGAAAATCACAGTGACAACAGTACATTGTCAAGATTTTGTATATGTTTCCAGTACTTCGTTTATTGTCCTATATATATATATCATGAAACTTATAATTTTGTCAAGTTGTATTTTTCTCTCATGCATTTGCAAATAGATATGTAATTCGTTGTTTTAACAAAAAAAAAGACATTACAATTCTCTCTTACTTTTCATTATACATCTTGAATCCCATCATAGTAGTTCCTAAATTTGTCAAATCAATAAAAGTAATCTAAGAATCTCAAAAATCATTCATCAAAAAGTAAGGATAATATTCTGGTCCTTTTCTTCTCCAATCCTTTATGGTTATCTGAAACAATAACATAGAAATTACAAAGTCAGAACAAATAACCATACTTCGTGAGAGTCTAGCTTCAGCCGTGAGGATCACAATGTTTTCGTTTCCAATATCCACAGTCAACACAAATTGGCCAATGCATAGAAATCTGAAATTATAACTCTTCATTACAAACAATCTGATTAATATTTTTGAAACGTTCTTTTTTAAACTTCACTAATCGAATATAAATATTAGGGTAAATCCAGTTAAAGATGGGAGAGTGATACCATAAGAAATTTTTGGGTATGAACCACGGAAATGGTGCAGTCCAGAAACTGAGCAAAATTTGAAGAACTTTTGGTGGAGACTGGAGACTTAACCCGGCACAGACGATCCAGCAACATATATAAGTTGCTTTATCTCCTTCTTCTCTTAAGCTGAATTAATCTGTGGATTGAAAAAAACTTCTTTTAATCCCAAAGTTAAAGCATGAAGCTGCAATAAGCTTTGAATCTTCTTTGGCTCACCTTTTATCAGCTGGAGATACACCGCTTGAAGAGATAAAATATGCATTAAATGAGGAAATCAGGTTTGGAGTGGGTCGAAGTAGTTGAGAAGGTCATTAATGTCTGAGAATCAATGCATACTGTAACAGTTCAGGGGAGAATAAACTAATACGAATCAACCCCAAAATATCTTGATAAATCGATTCATCACAAAGATTCGTCTCAAACTCTCCTGAAACTACATCATCGGGTGGACAAATCGAAGCTGAACAACATGATGTACCTTAGAAATAGATGGTAAGTGAACGGTGAATTTTAATAAAATCAGACTAAATACTGATACTTTAAGAGTCCTACTAAGAAATAAACTGCCCACCAAAAATATCAAAATCATTCAAAACCATAACAACCAATAAATTAATGCCACATGTCATTTTTCCTCCATGGAGAGACTCAGTTTTATTATATAAAATTGTTTCACAAAAAATATTTTATATTTTTAATGTATATCTTAATAGGTAATAATTATAAATTATAAACTTTAAAGAAGTCAAATATGTTTATTAAATTTGATTGGTTAAAAGTTATGAGAAATAGTTAATTCCAACAAATAATGCATTAGTAATCAAATATGTTTATTAAATTTGATTGGTTAAAAGAAATAAGATTACATTTTACATTTTTGAATTAACTTAGAGGTATAAGTTAAAATATAGCTCATTAATAGACTTTCTCTTCTGCTATTCAAATGGATCTAAAGCAAATATTCATATCCATGTGAATGTCTAGAACAGTGTGACATAGTTTCACGTAGCAGTGGAAATTGAAACGTATTGGTGTCCTGGACCGTCCATTTACCATGCGACCATAAGGTCATGGACCTTATTTAATTTCTCTGAAATTATTTTTATTATATTTTCCGTTTTGCTAAAATAGTTGTATGAATGTGAGATATTATAACATTTAACTTAAAGTACCTTCCATTCTTTCATTGTGAGTGATCTTTGTTGCAGAAATTCCAAAAAAAAAAAAAACCTTTTTTTTTGCAAGTTTTAAAAGTTTGTTAGGAACTTCTGCAATTACAAAAAGAAAACCTAAAACTGTCATAGGTTTTAATATTTTCTGAACTCTGTAATAAAATTTATGAAGCTAATTTTAGCGTATTTTACTGTATATTTTGTGTACTATAGATTATATTTTTTGTTTTTAATATTTGTTTTTTTGGATTTACAGAAAATACTATTAAAATAGTACTAGAAATCAAGCAATTTAATTGCAGATAGGAAGGCAAAAACTGAAAAAAAATGAGCTACAATTTTTTTTTGATGTTTTTGTATTTTATTTTTGAAAAAAATAAGTTGTAATAATATTTGGTACAAATTTGATTTATATACATATTTAGGCACTGGACGAGTTTGAACCGGCACTTGGACCTTAATATTTGGTACAAATTTGAACCAGCCTTTATTTTTGTGGTTAAGATATTGAACATCTTTTCTTATGGAATGTTTCATGAAAATAAAAAGCGTGGGCATTTGGAAAATATAATGGAGTGGTATTTTGAAGATTATCTTATACTCAAATGAATATACTAATTAAATAAGTGTATAATTACAGAAAATCGAGAGAAAATTAGTAATGAAGAAAGAAGAACTTTATCAAAAAAAGTAAGAAGAATTTGCTTGACTCCAAACAAAAAGAAGAATATGTTTTAAAAATATATCTGAAGCAGAAGTAGAGAACTAAAAAGGAGTTTGAGTAAAACTAAAAAAAGAAAGAAAAAAAACTTGATAAGGATCGAAAAATGGTTGAAATATGTTTCAAAATTGTTTTGTAATCTATCTTTAGTTAACTACGCCGTTTTTAAGAGTTTTTCATTGAAAGTTATAAAGGGGTTTTTTTTTTTTTTTGAGAAAGGGCTTAAGTTATAAGGGTTTTGCTATAATTAATAGATAGTATGATGAACATCTGATGAATTTTATTTTGATACGAATACGATTATGACATTATATGTATTTTTTTTTTACCAGGAGTGACTTTGAATCAGATAGTGGAGGTGTTTGTGGCTAATCTAATGCAAACTTCTTTTCTATTCTGACATTATATGTTTTTTTTTGGAAAATATTACACTCAAAGACAGTTTTAAGTTTTTATTAACAAAATAAAGCAGTTTTCACTACTGAGGTAGTTTTTCTTAACTAAACATATTTTTTCTGCTTTAATCTAACTAAATAAATATAAAAATCTTTATTTCTGCTCAAGACAAAAACAGTAGGTCCCATATATCTTCTTCTTCGTTTCTTTCTCCTGAATTTTTTTGTTCTTTTTGTAAAATGAATATTGGTTTTCCAGAATAGAATTTTCAAAAAATATGTTTATAATCAATATATTTATTAACTAATCTATCATTTGAGATATGTTAAGCTATATCTCTGATGGTGGTATAATCATGATGTACAAAAACTCTATCTTTCAATGAATACATCTTTGCTTCGAACTCTAAGACAAGATTTAAAGTTTTGGCACATATACTGAAGCTTCAGAGTTGTCATCACCGTGCCCTTTTTGTCACAGCCACCAGCTCTAAAAAGCTCGACGACAACAATGGTGAACTTTCGCATTTTTAAAATTTTGGTCCCTCATCTTTTATTTAATTTTATTTTGACCCAATACTTTTGTTTGTGAAGAAATCTGTTATATTTTCTTCTAAACTTCTAAACTTTTGTTTTGTTATGCTTATCAACCTTAAAAATAGAAAAGAAAAACAGAAACATTTGTTTTGTTATGGTTAAGTATTTGTTTTGTTATGGTTAAGAGTATCAACATTAAAACAAAAATAACATTTGGGGGTTAGATGAAAAGGTGCTGACGTTTACGGACACTGACTTCTTAAAATCTATGTGGATACTATTTTATACGATGTACACATAGATGTTTATATTTCGGTAATACATATGGATAATAAAACATCAGAAAACATATGTTTGTAATGAAATGGATAAAGATATGCCCATGTCATATAAGTTTTTTTCGGTAATGGTATCAAGTATGCATACTTGGTAGATGGACCATTTAAATCAAGAATTTATTTTTCAGTGTTTGAAATACCTTTGTATATATGTACACCAAAAATATTAAAGTTTGTATATGTGTACACCAAAAACATTACATACACAACAACGATTGTACACATGTACACACATATAACAAAGTTAATGTAAAAACAATATCAAACACCTATAGTATCAATAAAATTAGCATTATTCACGAACATGAAAACCAATTTGTCCACGTAAACCACGCATCCAAAATCCATGTACCAATGTACATGTTATTATCGTAAGATCTTGTACATATGTATTATTGTACATTTGAATTTATAAATGTTTGTGTACACCATGATATGTACATATATATATATATATATATATATATATATATATATATTCAAGAATCATTGTACGTAGGGATCACTCTACAATAATATTGATGAATATTTTCAAATGGAATGAAGATATCATGTCTATCATTGAATATTTTTTTTCAGTTTCAGCTTAAAATAAGCATTTTTTTAATTTCAGCTAAAATAATCATTTTCCAAAATAAAATAAGTTTATGGTTAAGTAACAAAATAAGATTTATGGTTTATGACCCAAAATACAATATATGGTTTTGATTTTTTTCCCAATGTGTACATGTAACTCATTACCAAATCCACTAGTGTACACATGAAATATTGTACACGTGGATAAAGAAATTATGTGTACATAGTGTGATATACATATGACATTTATACGAATATTATTAGAAATAACATACACAAGAAATGATTTTATGATATTTATCATCAAATTTACCTCATTTTAATCATTTTTAAGATGCATTTATATATGAACTTTTGGAAGTATGGACCAAATAAAAGGAATTTATTTGAATATCATGAATATATTTGGTAGAAATAAAACGGTAGGGAACAAATATTGTAAAATTGAAATATTTTTTGGTCTGGATAGCATAATTAAAAGTTCCAGGTCAAATTCATGGATGAATTTGAGAAAAAAATAGAAACTTGAGACAAATTAGAAAAGGAACAAGAGCCGGAGGACCATATGTACAGATAATCTAAAGTTCACCATTGTTGTTCCAGAAAAAACTTTCTTTTTTATCTGTGACTAAATTCGGTGGTGCTCTCTTCGATCTGTGACTACGGTGAGGAGGAGACGACTAAACTTTAACACAGATCGCTATAGAGATCTGACAGAATTGAGTTGCGTTTTGAGGTCGTCAACTGCTCCTTCATGTCAGTCATGGCTAACGAGGACCTGGTGCGGATCGAAACCGTTCTCATCACTACTGTTTTTATTAAATAGTCACAGCATTATCTCTACGGTTACACACAAAAAAAGAAGAAGATGAAATAATGAGTGGGTCCATTTAGTTATATCAAAATTATATTTTAGTTAGAAAAACAGAAAATAAGTTAAAACAAAACTAAAAAGTTAGGAAAAAGTGTCTCAAGAGTGATAACTGCCCTAGAGTGTAATAGAAAACTTAAAACTGCCTTAGAGTGAAAATAACTCTTTTTTGTGTGTTTTTCTGGATCTAGCATTATCTTATGCTATATGTAACTAAGGCCTCGATTGGTACAGCAGATGATAAAGCAGTAGCAGTATACTGCAGAAGCAGTATGCTACAGAAGCTGTATGCTTTCATTAAAGTTTTTAATAAATTGATTGACAGAGAATTAACATTATACGATTTTAAAATTGTCATAATAGTTAGTAAAAGAATATATTTCTTTTAAAATAATATATATATATATATAATATATATTAATAATATATAAGTTTATTAAAAATAATGAATTTTCATTATATAAATTGTATTTAAATTATTTTTAAAAAATATTAAATTATTTTTGGATATAACATATTACTCATATATAAAATTATAGTTATAATTTACTTAATTATTATTAAATTTTAATTATTATTAAATAAATAAATAAATTCTATTTTATATATAAATGAATTATAATTTATATATAAACTATTATTATTTATTTATTGGTAGAGCACTAAATTACTCATATATAAAATTATCATAAAAGTTAATATATAATTTATTTATTAGTGTCTAAATAATATGTTTATATCGATAATATATAAATTATATTTGTTATTAAAAATAATAAATGATATATGTAATTATATAAATTATATTATATTTTAAATGTGAAATATTGTTCTTTTAGAAAATATTAATTATAATTTTTATTTTTATTTTTTTAAAATATAAATTTATATTTTTAAATAAAAATAAATTAATTATATATAAATATTATTAAGTTTTATATTTTCTATAGGCAAATGCTCTCCCAGAAGCTCTATATGAGAGCATTGAGCAAAGAGCATTTGGAAAGCATTTGCATTTGATAAATGCTTTTCTAAATGCTTCTTTGCCAAATGTTGATTGGATAATAGAGAGCATAATACTTATGCTAATGCTCTACCAATCAACCCCTAACTAGATTAAGAATCACATTTTTTGCGGGATGAAAATTGCGCATATAACTATTTTTATATCTTTTATTTCTTACATATTATAAAATAATAAGATATATTAAATAAATAAAAATTTGTAACTATTATATATATAATTAAATTAGTGCAAACGCATAAACAAACTTTATTAATCAAGAAAATATTTTTCTATTTTTATGTCGTATATAAATAAATTTAGATGATATTAATACATATATATAATATATTTTTAATATTGATATCTATTAAATGATTTTTGCTACTCATATAGATTTTGATCATTTTTTTTTTTTTAAACAACAACTTTAAAGCACTCATCATAAAATTATTATTGTGGAATGTTCAATAAATTTAGTAATTTATATATATTTCTATAAAAACTTAGTACATAATTGAAAATTAAACATTAAGTTGTCAGTATTTTTTCAAAGATTTAATCAAAAAAAAATTGTTCAAAGCACATTTTCAAATTAAAATATTTATTTATTTTATATGGTAATATTTTAATTTAACGATATTAATATATATATATATACATATACATATATATATATATATTAATATATTTTTTAATGTTAATATTTATTAATAATAAAGATTACAAAAATAGTGTATCTATCATTTTTTGAAATAGAAAATATTAAAATAAATTAAACAACCACATTAACCATAAGAAAAAATTAGAATTTTTGTATATGTTATAACTAATTTATCTACATTAGACAATTCCATAATTTTTATTTATGGAAAGAAGAAATAACACTAATAACTAATTTATGGTTAGTTTAATAAAAACCTTATTATATATTCATATGGACTAACTTATTTTTCTAAGGATTCTAAGAATCATTGTGGTGATAACACATGAATACCTCAAATGTTGTAATGTTTTTCAAATAATATCTATGGGATTAAGCCTTTAATTTCTAAAATACCACTTATTTTGCCTTACGAATTGTGATTAATCTAAGGGTCTAGCTGGTGACCATCATAGAAACATTAGGAAGAAGTAGGAAAAAATGTAGAGGAATAAAATTATAAGAATGAAGAGAAAAAATATTTCTTATCAATTTTGATGAGAAATAAATTTGTTCTATATTCCTCTAGAATACAAAGAATGAAAAAAAAGTAAGGAAAAACGATTCCTTATAAATAGTAAAAAAAAATTAAGAATAGTAAAGAATGCATTATTCCTTTTCATTTCTTGGTCACCAGTTAAACCCTAAGACATAATGACAATATATCGTCTTATGCTGTTATGCATCGCAACTGTTTACCTTTTCAGATAATTAATCTAAAGGTCTAACTGGTAACCATTATAGAAATAATAGGAATGCAAGAGAAAATAAAGGATAGGAATAAGATGACAGAAACAAAAAAGAATAATTATTCTTTATCAATTTTAACAAGGAATCATTTTGTTTTATATTCCTTTACAAATAAAAAACGAGAAAGAAGAAGGAAAAGTTATTCCTTTTGAATTATGACTTTTTTTAGGAATGTTAGGAAATACCGTATTCCTTATCATTCCTTAGTCACATTTCATATTTTGAGACTCTTCTAAAGGTTCAAAACTTTCCAATTAAATATGTTAAGCAACGAATCGGACAAAGATACAAAAGTAGTGTCAAAGGACATTAAATGGTCTCTAGAAACTAGTTGACATAAGTTATTAGAAACTACTAGGGGCTTTTCCCGGGTTACGCCCGGGATATTCGTATAAGTTTTAGTTAAATTAAAAAGTTTACAATAACATTTGAATATAATTTTGTTATATATATTCAATCGATTTTAAACTATTACATTGTAAAAAAAGTCATTTTTATTTATTAATTGCTCTGTGTCTAAAATATTTCACATAATTTAACTCACAATTTGCCATTTTTATTAAATGATATCATATATAGAATGATAAGTAAGATGTGTAAAAGTTAACTAAAATATATTTATCTTATTAATTTAGGTTTTCTATAAAACAATTGTAAATTTAAAACCGAATGAAACTTTTTTTACTTTATAATGATCGGATTGTATTACCATATTGAAAACTTTCATAATAGAAACTAAATTGAATAAAAAATCAATCCAAACTAAAGATAATATTGTTCTCCAAACCAATTCATGAAAATACATTATAAATAAAAATTATAACAGACCAAACCAGTTTTAAGAACAAATTTTTAAACAAACCATCACCAAAACTTTATATTTAAATCATAAACCAATAACGACTCTCTAAATTAAGAATTCCGGCCTCATCCCAAAGAGATTAGTCTTTAATTTTATGTTGGTTTCTAACTTTGTTTATTTATTTTAAAGTTATAATCTGGTGTTTTTAAAAGGTTATATCACTACAAGAAAACTAAGCCTTTACTAGGAAATTTTACTAGGAAAAATGTTTCTCGTAAAATTACTAGGCCCTTACTTCGGGTTTACGAGGAAATCAAATTTCCTCGTAAGATCCTCGTAAAATTACGAGAAAACGAGTTCCTCGTAAGACCGTAGTAATTTTACGAGGAGCTTACGAGGAAAAAGTACAGTTCCTCGTAAACCCGTAGTACTACCTTTCCTCGTAAAGTCATAGTAAATGTTTACTACGAAATTATGAGGAAAGGATTTTGGTACTACGAAATTGGGAGGAACTGGATAGAAAATATCGAATTTAAATCAAAAACGTGTATTGTACCTACTTTTCCTAGCAATTTCCTAGTAAATGCTCAGATTCGAAATTTTTTATAAATACCACCTTATGTGATTCATTTGAAACACACCAAAAAAAAATCAGCTATAAGCTTGATCAAACACAAAAAAATGTCCGGTCCGGGAAATATTTTCGAGTTGCGGCAGTGGATGTATTCACACAGAGATAATAATGGGAGGGTGACGAAAGAATTTCTGGAAGGGTTGGAGATGTTTATGCATCAAGCAGATTCTACACCACTCACGCAGGAAAGTGGTAAGATGTTCTGTCCTTGTCGGAAATGCTGCAATACCAAATTAGGCCCTCGTGAAAATGTTTGGAAGCATTTAATAAATAGAGGTTTCATGCCATATTATTATATTTGGTATCAACATGGAGAAGATGCTAGTTGTAGTAATGAAGGTAGCAGTAGTAATAGCAATTTTCAGGTTGAACCGGTTAATCATTTGCGTAATGAAGGTAGCAGTAGTAATAGCTATCATCACCAAGAGGAACAAATGGTAGATTGTGATAGGGTTCATGATATGGTAGGTGATGCATTTGTAACTCATGATGATGATGAAGTTGAAGAACCTTACTTAGATGCAAAAAAGTTTTACGAAATGTTAGAAGCTGCAAATGAGCCAATTTACAGTGGTTGTAGAGAATGTCTGTCTAAATTGTCGTTGACTGCTAGAATGATGAGTATTAAAACCGATCACAATCTACCTGAAAATTGTATGGATGCATGGGCAGACTTGTTTAAAGAGTATTTGCCAGAAGACAATGTGTCTACTGAATCTTATTATCAGATTCAGAAATTGGTATATAGTCTTGGGTTGCCCTTGGAGATGATAGACGTTTGCATCGACAACTGCATGATTTACTGGGGAGATGATGAGAAGTTAGAAGAATGTCGATTTTGTAAGAAGCCACGATTCAAACCGCAAGGTCGAGGGCGCAATAGGGTACTGTACCAAAGGATGTGGTACCTACCAATCACAGACAGATTGAAAAGATTGTACCAATCTGAGGAGACTGCTGGAGGGATGAGATGGCACGCCGAGCATACTCAGACGGATGGAGAGATGACTCATCCATCAGATGCAAGAGCTTGGAAACATTTTAACAATGTACATCCACATTTCGCTAGCAATAGCTGGAATGTGTATCTTGGATTATGCACTGATGGATTTAGTCCATTTGGAATGTCTGGGAGACAATATTCATTGTGGCCGGTCTTTCTTACACCGTATAACCTGCCACCGGAGATGTGCATGCGACGAGAGTTTCTATTCATGAGCATATTAATACCTGGTCCAAAACATCCAAAAAGATCTCTCGACGTTTTTCTACAACCNTGTATCTTGGATTATGCACTGATGGATTTAGTCCATTTGGAATGTCTGGGAGACAATATTCATTGTGGCCGGTCTTTCTTACACCGTATAACCTGCCACCGGAGATGTGCATGCGACGAGAGTTTCTATTCATGAGCATATTAATACCTGGTCCAAAACATCCAAAAAGATCTCTCGACGTTTTTCTACAACCACTGATGAAAGAGTTGAAAGATTTGTGGTCAACAGGGGTGAGGACATATGATTGTTCAACAAAAACAAACTTTACGATGCGAGCGATGTTTTTGTGGACCATAAGTGACTTTCCTGCATATGGTATGTTGTCTGGGTGGACTACACATGGGAGATTAGCTTGTCCATATTGTAATGGAATAACATATGCGTTTCAGTTGAAGCATGGTAGGAAGACTAGTTGGTTCGATTGTCACCGTCGATTTCTTCCCATCCACCACCCATACCGAAGAAACAAGAAATTGTTCAGGCATAAAAGGGTTGTCAGAGACACTCGTCCTCCATATTTAACTGGAGAACAAATTGAAGCGCAAATCGATTACTACTGTGCTCTAGAAACAGCTCCTCGTGGTGGGAATTGGCATGTTCCCAGTAATATGCCTGATTTTTATGGTGTTCAGCACAATTGGCACAAAAGAGTATATTTTGGGAGTTGGCATATTAGAAAGATATTCTTTTGCGCCACAACCTCGATGTGATGCATATAGAGAAGAACTTTTTTGAGAACATCATGAACACTATATTGAACGTTCTAGGGAAGACGAAAGACAACGTAAAATCGAGGTTAGACTTACCCGATATCTGCTCAAGGAGTGAGCTACATATAAAAAGCAATGGGCAAGTTCCAGTTTCAATATTCAGACTGTCATCTAGATAAAAAGTCTGCGTTGTTCAACTGGGTGGCTTCAGAAGTGAAGTTCCCTGATGGGTATGTTTCAAATCTCTCAAGATGTGTTGAGAAAGGGCAAAAGTTCTCCGGGATGAAGAGCCACGATTGTCATGTCTTCATGCAGCGACTACTTCCCTTTGCGTTTGTGGAGCTACTACCGGCAAAAGTACATGAAGCATTTTCAGGTAATTAATTAATATAATACGATGATATGATTAATTTATTTCTGTATACACATATATATATATACTAATGTGGATAATGTTTGTTTTTGTAAATATACAGGAATTGGAGCATTTTTTAGGGATCTGAGCACCCGCACTCTTAAAGTGGAAGTTGTCCAACAACTTCATGAAAACATCCCTGTCTTAATCTGCAACTTGGAGAAAATATTTCCGCCTACTTTTTTCGACGTCATGGAACACCTAGTTGTCCNGAAAGGGCCATGAAAACTTTGAAAGGAAAAGCCAAAAACCTAGCAAGAGTTGAAGGTTCTATTGTTGCGGGAAGTTTGACGGAAGAAACATCACATTTCACATCGTACTACTTTGCACCGAAAGTACATACAAGGAAACGAGCTCCAAGAAGATATGATGATGGTGGTGTCGTGCCGACATATATGGAAGACGATGTTCTAGACATCTTTTGTCAAATTGGGCGATTGGGTGGGAAATTGAAAGAGGTTTGGTGGTCGAGTGATGAAGACGTCCATAGTGCACACCTTTATATTCTTCTTAATTGCGAGCATCCATTGATTGCTTATTTTGAAAGGTAAATATATAAACATACACACTTATATATATATATATATATACATATATTTTCAATATTAAATATATAACATAACATATATGATTTTACAGCCAATTTGTGAATCAAGTCGAGGAAGCAATACCTGGTATATCGACAACTGAGTTAGACAAAAGGAAAGATCAACACTTTATCAAGTGGTTGAGGAAACATGTATTTATTATTACTTAAATTTTATGCATGTACATTACCACAAAGTAAGTCTAATATGTCTAGTTATATTACTTTTTGTTTCAGGTTGATTATGACGATCCTCAGTATCCCGCATGGTTTCGCGAATTACTTCAAGGTCCAGTTGCAAAGGTCACTACATCATCGATGTATTTCACCTGAGGCTATACTTTTCATACCTATGACTATGGTAGACACCGTGCGACAAGTAATTATGGAATATGTGTGAAAGGCAAAACATATTTGTACGGGATCTTGCAAGAGATTTATGAAGTTCAATTCCCAGGTATGAGTTTGAAATGCGTTATCTTCAAGTGTGAGTGGTACGACCCCGTCGTCAACAGAGGTGTTCGGATTAACAAGAACGGTGTAGTTGACGTCAATGGTGGACGAAGGTACAACAAATTCTTTTTTGACATACGTACATGCATGTTCTGAGAACTAATAATTTCTCCGTTGTCTCAATTTTTGCAGGTACAACAAATTCGAGCCTTTCATATTAGCTTCCCAAGCAGATCAAGTTTGCTTC
This sequence comes from Eruca vesicaria subsp. sativa, assembly GCA_932364175.1. Taxonomy (NCBI): domain Eukaryota; kingdom Viridiplantae; phylum Streptophyta; class Magnoliopsida; order Brassicales; family Brassicaceae; genus Eruca; species Eruca vesicaria. The sequence goes on from CAKOAT010097377.1 coordinate 270,153, forward strand.
ATTCCATACCCTCGGATTACTACAACGGGAATAAACTGGTTAGCTGTTATCGAAGTGACACCTCGAGGACGGATAATCGAGGGAGAAGAACCACCATTGCAAGAAGAAAACACCAATGAAATCGAGGAACCTGAAGCAGAAATTGATGACATCCTACTCATTGATCCGCATAATCGTGAATACGAAGATGTCCCTGATCACTCAACGGACGACGGTGTTGAGGACGAGTTTGCCGAAATTATGATGATGTTTCTACGGATTATGAGAATGTATCCGAATGAATTATGTATGTTTTATAAGTTTGTTTAATCATAAAAACCAATTTCAATTATGTATGTTTTATAAGTTTGCTTAATAACAAAAAATGAGTTGAATTACATATGTTTTAAGCTTGTTTAACCACAAAAAATGAATTTGGGATTTAGGTGTAGAAGAGGTTAGGAGTTTAGTTGTAGAAGAGGTTATAATTAAGGAAGTTGTGGTTTGGGGTTTGGGGTTTCGAGTTTAAGGATTTACAAACCCTTTCCTCGTAAAGCCCTAGTAATAGAAAACACGGGCATAGCTATTTCCTCGTAAGCATTACTAGGACTTACGGGGAAAAAAACGCGGGCATAGCTATTTCCTCGTAAAGATGTTTCCTCGTAAAGTCCTAGTAATGTTATTTCTAGGACATTACTAGGACCTTACGAGGAAATAAAAACACGGGCATAGCTGTTTCCTCGTAAAGCCCTAGTAACATTACTAGGGCTTTACGAGGAAACAAAATTCCTTATATATACACGAGCAATCCGATTTCTCACTCATAGTAACCTCCTCTCCAAATTCTCTTAAGGTACTCTCTATTTCCTAGTTAGGTGATTAGATTAGGGAATTTAGATTAGGTGGTTAGATTAGGGAATTTAGATTAGGTGGTTAGTTTACGAAATTTAGATTAGTTGGTTAGATTAGGAAATTTAGATTAGGTTAGTTTAACTGTTTTTAAAAATTATACGAGAATTAATGTTTTCTGTTTTTTTTTAAAAAACTTAAATGGTTAGAAAGAGCAAAGTTGCTGCTGCTCAGTCCACGAGGCCTCTAGATCAGGGGATTCACTATGGAGATCTATTCGGGCCCGGTTCGTCTTCGTCAGCTCCCGATGGTTCATCTTCGGGAGTTCCCGAGACTCAGGGAGGTTCTACGGCATCCCAGTCTCAGCAGCCACCTCCTCCTCCTCCTCCACTGGTCGGGATTCATCCTGATTTGCAGGTGCCGCTGAACGCACCATTTGCGGTGTACACGGTAGAGGATATTTTGGCCCTTCCAGGCAGAGAAGGGCTGCCAGAGTTAGATCCTATCCGACGGGACGGCCAAAACGTATTATGGTATGTTTTAATTTTTAAAAAGTTTTATTAATTTTTAAAACGTATTATGGTATATGTTCTAATTAATGATTTATTTTCTGTCTTTCCAGGTTTGGTCTTGACAATTGTGTCGGATCTAGCATCACGGACTGTATCAAGGGATACTTTCCCGATGCAGCTTCAAACTGGAAGATGACGGCGAGCCACACCAAAAAGACGTGGTTCAAATCGTTCGCTGCAAGTTTAGTAAATCAACTTAATTTATTTTTAATCATTTAAAATTATGAATATTATTGAACTAATCCGTCTTTTATTTTTTCTGGTTGCAGCAAAAATATCGTTGGTCTATTGGGATTCACCAGCGGGTGAAGTCAGAGTTCGAGGCCAAGGCAAAAGCACGATTGTGCGACATGGTCTACAATTGGAACGGCGACTTTCAGGTATAAATTTATAAATTATAATATATGTATAGTTTTAAAAATATATATTATTGACTTTAATTCTAATTATTTTAAATCAGGTGGACGGTTACGAGCGCGGAAAACCCGATTTCCTCACAACCACGGTGTAGGATGGCCTCATCAGCTATTGGGCGCTGCCGGACTCGATCAGAATCTCCCAGAAAAACTCCGAGAACCGCATGACCACAGACGAGCATGGCAACACGAAGATGCTTCACACCACGGGCCGAAAACCTCACAGGGGAGTTCGTCTAGACATGGTAATTTTTATAACTATTTAATTTTTACTTTATTTGAATATTCTAAATTAATATTTAATTTTAAAAAAAAAATTAAGGCTAAAGAGACAGGAGTTCTTCCATCTCTGAAAGACCTTTACGAGAGGACCCACCGGAAAAGAGTGGGCAGTTTGTAGATCCTGCTTCCGAGCGGATCTACAACGAGGTTGCTGCCCGAGTTGACGAACGCCAGACCCAGCTGACTCAGCAGACTGGGGCTCCGGTCGTATTATCCACTCTTGAAGTGGATATGATTTACGAGGAGGTAAATAATTTGTTTTAATATATTAATTTTTGTTATTTATTTAAATTTTTCCTTACGTTATTAATATTTTTATTTACAGGTCGTCCCTAGGAAAAAGGGCCGTATTATCGGGATTTACCAACAAGACGATGCCAATGCTCAGCTGCGGACGGAGTTGCAGGCGACGCAGTCTCATGTGAGTACGCTCAACGATATCCTCGACATTATGGCGGTTGGAAACCCGCAAGTGGTAGAGATTTTGCGTCAGAGACGGGAAAGCGGACCCCTTCCACCCCAACAGCCTCCACCATCTCAGTCACAGCCGGCATCCAACATTGGAGACGACGACTTCGTGCACCAATTTCAAGAGCAGCATCCCTTTTAGTTTTTTTTTAGTTTTTAATTGTATATTATGAATTTTAAAACTTATTAATTGTATATTATTTAGTTATTTATAAATATTTTGTTATTTATTTTTTATTTATAATTTGTTTTTTTAATTTTTTTAATATATATAACTTTTAATTTATAAATATTTTTTTTAAATAGAAAAAAATTATTTCGAAGCAAAATCCTCATAAAGGTTTCGAAGTAAACTCCTCGTAAACTTTCCTAGCAAGTTCCTCGTAAAGATCCTACTACGAGATTACAAGAAAATAGTTTACTATGAGTTTACGAGGAAAGCCTACGTGGACCTTACGAGGAAAACGTATCCACGCGTTTACGAGGAAATGTTTCCTCGTAAATTAGCTAGGAAATTACGAGGAAAATATGCTTTACGATGAACGTCTTTCGACGAAACGCGTTTCCTCGTTATTTCCTAGTAAATGACCGTTTACTAGGAAATAACGAGGAAAATCCGTCCTAGTAAAGGACGTGTTTTCCTGTAGTGTATATGATGAGGATTTAGTTTAATATTCACAATTTTTAAATTACTTATTAGTGATTGTTGTTGAATGAATGTAATTTGAAGTAGTGGACTAAGTCTAAGTCTTTAAACAACTCTCCATGATGTGTTTGAGTCTCCATTTTACACTATTTTCATCATAATTACCAATAAAATGTGTTCAAACTTTCAATCATCGTAATTAATGTCAATGTTCGTGTTTACGTTTTAGACTAACTACATATGTTGTTTTGAGCCCAGTTATACATCGTACCATGTTACAAAAAAAAACATACAAATTATTTTAAAAATGTAATCCTTTTTTTTCACATTGGAACAACGTGACAGTAATTAGTTTCCAATATATGGTGTAAGATTAAATATTTTCGACGGTGGAAAAGTCTCACACATTGTCTTCCGAAGATTTTTGTGTTTTTTTTGCTAAATTTTGGTGCAATTGTCTTTCTAAGTTCTTTGTGTATCTTATCTAATTTATTAGTCAAATAATTTTTAAGAGGTCCTAAACTTGGGTATATATAAACTTTATGTGTATATATATGGTCTTGAAAATTTTCAGAAACATTTAATCTTCATATCTTTTTGTGCAAAATCACTTTCTTGTCCCAAATGATATCTTCTTCTTTCCTGAGATTCTTTCAGACATCAGCAATAAACCAGGAGAGAGAAGCTTCTTCCTCTTCATTATCCTCCTCTCCGCTGAAAAGGCAGTGAAAATTGCATCCTCTAACCATGTATTCAATGGATAGAAACGCCGAAGCTCAGGAACACGCATTGCTAAATTATTTAGACTCCCTTGTCCCATATCATTTAGCTTCAGTATTAATATGACAAATACTTTTGAAGATTGAGTATCATATTCAGATGTCTCATGGACTTTTGTTTCGAGGCTTTGGTTTCACCTTGTTCGTGTATTAAATAAAAAAACAAATACGTCAAATGAACATTATTGTATAAAATAACATTTTATTGATTCTTGTCAGTTTAAACGTTTGTAAATATAAAAAAATATTTAACAAAAATATACGATTGATCCGGAATTTTGTAGTGTTCTCTTTGTTTTTTCATTCTGTAATAACATCTGCATGACACAAAATTATTACATGTGAATTTAAATCTACTAAAGACTCGTTTACAAAAAACTATGAAAAAACAATTTAAGTGGAGACACGTTCATATAAATATGTATAATACAATCTATTCATAAAACTAAAATCTCTACGAAAGACACGTATGTTCAGCTTTTTCTGAAAGAACATGATTTTGGTTTGAGTCTAAGTCTGCGTCTGCGTCTGCAGTTGCGTCTGTTTGTTTAGTTATTGTTTGTTTTGCAGACACAGACACAGCCGCAGATGTAGACGCATCTTCTATTCCTTTCGAAGACGCTGGACGTTGACGCAGACGCATAAAGTAAATTTAGTTATATTCGTTTGGCAGACGCTGCAGATATTGTCAGTTAGTTTATAATTTAATTTTATAAATTTGTAAAACTGCATTTAAATAAATAGGATGTAGACTAAATTTGTAAAATTATATTTTAAATAAATAAAATGTATTTTAAATATATTTTCATCCATCAAAATATTATATTTAATTTTTAATTATTTTTAGTCTAATATAAAGATAATAATAACATTTTTTATCATAAATCATAAGATAAATTAAAAAAAATATATCAAAATATGTGATGGTAAACAACCTCTACCATATTCATTTGTGATGTTCTTACACAAACCTACAATGGTTATGTTAATGGTTCTATTTTATGTTTTATTAAGTTAAGTTTTTTATGTGTATGTTTTTATAGCTCTATTTTCATAAAACTTGCTTCACGGAGATCCTAAACAACAAAATGTTTAAAAATGCATCTGTAAAAGCACAAACAAAACGCTAAAAGATGTATCAAAATACAACAACTACAAAGCAATCATTCATATTTCAAACGATTTCTACTAACAATCATAAAATTCTCACGAGCTCAATGCATAAAACCGTCGTCCATAACTGGACTTGTTCGAACTTCCTTCCCAAGGAATAGAACTATTTAAAAGTTGGAATAGAACTCTTTAAAAGTATCAGTCTTCCTCTGCGTGACTCTCCTAAGTCCTGCACATACATTATCTTCAAGTGTATTGAGAGGGTTTCATATGACACCAGCAAAAAGACAGTGACACGGTAGACAAGTAAGAACAAAGAACATACCATTATCAGCTCAATCAAAGTTCTATAAAACTCATAAAAACAGAACTCAGTAAAAAAGACATGGAAACATCAAAGTTGAGAGGGTCTGAGCTTGGAGTGGAACAACGGCTTTACACAAACCTAAGCATCAAAAAGAGAGTGACAATCAAAGATCTTAAGACCATTATATCAAGCAAAGATGTAAACGACCTATTCGAATTTAAAGACACATCAGAACACAAAACCAGTCAATGATCTTAAGACCATTAAATTAACAACTAAAGAGCAAGAGTGTGTTGCGGTAGTAATGATAAAAAGCCGCCTAGTCACATAGAATATTACAAACTAATGCATGCTAAAGTGAAGTGACTCAGGAAGAAAACCTTACTAAAGAGAGTAAAGAAACCTATCAAACATCATACCTTTAGAGCTGGCAAACGACCTGGGACCTGAGCTTTGAGAGGGTCTGATATGAGAGAGCCTCAGACGTGAAAAAAAAAACGTAAAGAATAAGCAATGAACAGACCTTTAGAAGCGGGCAAATGCCAGTACACATTTTGTGACTTAAACCCACTTGGAAAGAGAGCACAAATGCTCAACTACTGTAGTCACAGAACAAAACTAATCATCAAAGACTCTCTAATACCCTGCAAACATCAGTGTTATCAGCTTCACAGAGCAATATCAGTGAATTGTTCTCATTTTCCATTTCAAGAATCATGATACAAACTAAACCAAACTAATAGAGGACGATGCAAAAGAATCAAAGCACTTATTAAAGTGACCACTTATTAATAGAGAAATTGGATTGCAAGAGATACATACCAAAATAGAAGGAAGAACAATCTACAAAGAACTTCCAACTTCCAAGAATCGTTATTGAATTTTCTTGGGTGACAAATGAATCCACGTTGATGGGACTGGATCGAAACCCGATGAGTAACATTCTAAAATATGGACGAACTGCGAGCACAATATAACAGAAAGAGCAGTTTCCGATTAGATTAGCAATAAAAATAACGTAAATCGTTGTAGGTTACGGTTCTCATACCTGTTCACAATCATAAGCAGCTCTAGAAAAATTAAACTTCCCCTGTAGTTGTGTTTCTTGCTCTCAGAAGATGTAATAAACGGAAATGGAGCGCTCCGATTCAGCTAAGCAGTGAACGTCGCTAAAAGATTGAGCCATAGCAGCCTCCCGATGGATTTTTTCGGAAATGGTCGCTATTGGTTGATGTGTTTTTAGGCTTTGCGTGGTTTCTCATGTAGCAGAGAAATCAATATGAGTTTATATAAGCTAAGAAACAAAAGAAGTCTATACGTTCCGTCCATGTCTTCGATTGAAAGAATAAAGAAAGACGATTTATAAGAATTAGTTGTTGGAGGCAGAGTGGAACAAAGGACACCAGTCTCATCACTGTGGATAAACTCTACATGAGGATTAAAAGTAACCAAATTTCGGGATCTCAGATGAAGACCCTGATGGCAAAGCTTCGATCCGTGAGAAAGTACAGCAATCGTAAAGACTCTCGTTCTTCTTCCCAATCTCAAGAGGCTCCATCTCTGCAGTTATGGGAGAGAACACAGCTCATACTCCTTGACATATCCCACTTACACTACTCGCAAACGTTCTCCACACTGGCTTTATCACATGTTCCTTCACACACACACAAAAAAGGATTTTTCAATTTTTAAATATTTAAAATCATTACTTTCTCAGATGAAATTGAGACAAAATAGCGGAAACCTGTTTCTGAATAACAGCTTCTGTCTCAATCAACATGGTCCCTGAAACCAAGACTCTACATTTCCTTCCTAATCTCTTCCCCCTCCTTCTCTCCTTTCGCTTCCTTTGGTTAAGATGCTCCTTCTAGCTACACCAAACTCAGAGGATCCTGAACCGATTGAAACCCTAATATAGTTTGAAGAGGAAGAGAAGATGTGTTACATTGAGAGTGTGGGAAAATTGAAAAGAGAAAAGCATTTAAATAGAATCAGTAGGAATCCGAAATGAAGCCATTAAAGGGGCATGGAGTGATGGAGTGAAGGATTGGTGTTGATGAATCGACTTCGGTTGAGAAACCGAATCGACTTCGGTTGAGAAACCGAATCACCAAAGTCGCAAAAGAGCATAGAAGAAAGGAGGTAAGTCGAGAATGACTTGAAATTCAATCGCCAAATTAAGGTTACACTTGCTAATACTTTACCAATCAAGTTAAGTGACATTCTGTTTATTTTCCATCACTCGAACAGTGAAAATTGAAAAGATATAGTGAAAATTGAAAAGATATATGAAATTGGGTTCATTAAATTCTAGGCTTTGATCTACAGTTCTAATTATAATTTTTTCTTATCCTACGTATAGATTATTATATAAAAATTTCAAAATTCTAAAATTTTAAATACATATAAAAACAAACATATGTAAATTTTAAATTTGTCAATACTAAAATTTTATATTTTAATTACATACATTCACCCTAGTTGTGCCATAATGTTAGAAAGTACAATCTTATGAGCTAAACCATATAATTATTGGTAATTTAATTAAAAATATGCTATGTTTCTGATTCGATTCCCTTACATACACAAAGAATTCTCTCGAGCATCTTTTTGATTCCGAGAAAATTAATCATGATTGATAATTGTGGTAATCATAACATCATATTATACATGTATGTATATGTATTAACCACATATGTGGTGTTCATGTAATTTCGGTTCCCACATAAAAATATACAATACCTGTAATTACTTCATGAATATTACGTGGCAATAGTGCTGAAAAACAAAATGGAAGGAGGCATTGCATCATTACATGACAATCATGACTCTTTAATCCAAAAAAAATTTCTTTGCTTCTATCAATACTGTTACGCAAATTTGATACATAACTGTCTGCAAATGCCACTCTATCTGTAATCCAATCAGAGAACTTCTCTTTTGCACCTGCATCCAGTAGGTGTATGGGAAAAAGGAACCACACCATTCTCATCAACGTGAAGTTCCGGACGATAAAAAATATCGACTAGATCCAGTCGTGAGTTTAAATTATCATTCGTCTTCCTTATGATGTTTAGGATTGTGTTCATCAGATTGTTGAAAAAGTTCTTCTCAATATGCATGATATCTAAATTATGCCGCAACAGATGATCCTTCTTGTACGGCAGATCCCAGAAGATACTCTTTTTGTGCCAATTGTGTAGTTGTCCAACAGCACCGAGTCGAATATTTTCATGTCCACCAACGTCTGTCGTCCTTTCTGCACCAAAATCCCTTAACTGTTTCCACAAATCTTCTCCACTAACTTCTTCAGGAGGACTGCAGAGACCTGCTTGTTCTTCGTAAACAAAGTCTTACTCCTACGATATGGATGTCTAGGTGATAGAAATCTCTTGTGACAGTCAAACCAACACGTTTCCTTCTGTGCTTCAGTTGGAAAGCATCTATGCTATCTTGTCAATATGGATATGATAGCATCCCATGTGTTGTCCATATGCAGAAAAATCACTTAATGTCCACATAAGTACTGCCGCATCTGAAAGTTTTCTTTGCACGAAACATCGTATGTCTCAGCACCATGCGCCCATAATTGTTGTAACTCATGTATCAGTGGCTGAAGAAACACATCTAATGATCTCTTAGGATTCTTTGGCCCGAGGACGAGTATGGAAAGAAACAAAAACTCTCGTCGCATGCACAAATTTGGCGGTAAGTTGTATGGTGTCAAAATCACTGGCCATAGAGAATATTGTCTTCCATGCTTTCCAAATGTACTGAAACCATCAATACATAATCAAAGATAAATATTTTTTCTCTCTTCCGCAAATTATGGATATGTTGATTGGAAATGTTTCCAAGTTTTTGCATCTGAAGGATGTCTAATCTGACCATCTGTGGAGTGTTCTGCATGCCATCTCATTGGTTTGGCTGTGCGTTCTGACTGATACAACATCTTCAATCTTTCTGTCAAAGGCAAATACCACATCTTTTTGAATGGCACCGGAACTCTTCCTCTCACGAGGTTTCTTACAAAATTTGCATTTATCTCTGTTCTCATCCTTTCCTCAGTAGATCATGCACTTGTCGATACATACATCTATCACCTGATATGGTAAACGAAGACCCGTTACAAGTTTCTGAACCTCGTAGTATGAACCCGATGCAAAATTATCTTCTGATAGAACACCTTTAATAAAATCAATAATCACATCCACGCATTCTTCAGCCAATTATAATATGTTTCAAGTGGGCAAACACATGTTGTGTTTTGAACATGCTTTTTTCTTCCATAATATAAACATTGGTTCGGCTTTTCTGAAATTCGGAAATTCTTATGTGTTTAGTTGGTAATCAGCTGTGTTTAATTTGTATTTTAGTTCTAGATGGCTATAGATTAGTTAACTAGTTGTGCGACACTTTTCAATATTAATTAGTAGTTTCAACGATGGCATATGAAACTGGAAATTAAAAATTGGGTGGAATGAATGATTTCCCTCCCCACCCACTCATTGGATTTGGAAACACTATTACCAACTATGACAGCCACTGGGAAATTTTTGGAAGATTACATAGGGAACTTATAGCAAGTTTCCGAGGAATTACAAAGATGCATAAATAAAGTTCTCGGCAAATTCTCGTCAAATTCTGATAAATTTTCAACGATTAGAATCGCATTCGAGAGGAGGAACGGAGTTGTTACATGGGCTCATACTAAATAATTATATTATTACATGTGACAAGAATATAATAATGTAGTTTAAAATAATACTCCATCCAAAGAGTTTCGTTTGGAGGTTTATTTTGTTGTGTTTTCAATAATACAATGGGTGGCGTTTTCAATTTTTAATGCAAAATTGAATGATTTTTTATGTTTTATAATTATTTATAATTTTTAGTTTATTTTATCATTGGTTGAATTCAGTATAGGTAGGTAGTTAATTGTAGATCTTAAAATCCACACTAAGGATTTTGTAGAGATCGAGAGTTTAATCTTGAATAGATAAATGATATGGGCAACAATGCTTTTAAATACGACGATACAATCGGAATTCGGTTGACAAAATAGAATTTATTGAATATGGGATTCGATACAAAGCAATCGAGAACAACAATGAAAAGTTAAAATTATAAGCGAACTAGAAGTTTATGGAGTGAGGTCGATGTGAATACTCTACAAGAAAACGCTGTTATAGCGACTACATATTACGACTACATATATGTAGTCGTAATTAACCATCTCCTTTACGACTACCAATTCCATTAGACGTACATTAGTCGTAACATAACGACCAATGTACGACCACGTGTCCGTGTAAACGTACTGTAGTCGTTAAATTACGACTAGTGTACGATCACTCGTGTTTAGGATTTCGGTCAAGGGTTTAATGGTAAGTCGATGCTAATTGGTCGTAATGTACGACTAGATTACGACTAAATGATGGACGAAGATGCTAATTAGTCCTAAGCTTTCGAAGCTAGGTAGTCGTAATGTCTCCTATAAAAGAGCCATTGTTTTCTCCAAAAGCCAAACAAATATTTTAAAATATTTGAGATAAAGAGTTGATAATTGAGTTGAAAGATTGAAAAAGAGAGAAAAAAAGTCCTCGGATCACAACTCCGAAGAGATCAATGCGAGACGTACATTGAAACGTTGGTTTCGCATAGAATCTACGGACTTGTGATTCGAGTATCTTTCTTCTCTTCTTTTTCAAATATTTCAAAAATATCCATTGTTATCTCCAAAATCTAAACTAATATTTTGAAATATATTAAAAAAGAGAGTTGATAATTGAGTCGATAATTGAGTCGAAAGATTTTAAAAATCTAAGAAAAAGAGAGAAAAAAGCTACTAGGATCACAACTCCGAAAAGATTAATGCGGGACTAACATTGAAACGTTGGTTTCGCTTAGAATCTATGGACTTGTGATTCCAGTGTCTTTCTTCTCTCTCTTTTTTTAAAAAATGTTACAAAAGTAGTCCCTAATTGGTCGTAAATGTCATTTGTCACTCATTGCTTGTAATTTTACGACTAATATACATCTAAGATCTTTTACCACCAATTAACGACTATTTGGTTGTAAATTGGTCGTAAAAGTGCTACCAGATTACAACTAACTGTTTTGCATCTATTTTGCATCTATTTAACTACTAATTTAACTACCTACCAAAATCAAAATTTCTCTATAAATACGATCTTCTTCCTCATTCTTAAAACGGAAAGAAAAAAACAGAAAACTTAAAAAAAAAAATGTCTAAAAATATTTATGAGATCCGGAGTTGGATGTATGCACATAAAGATTCAAGGGGAATAGTAACTGATGAATTTTTCAACAGAGCAGATATGTTCATGAACCTGGCCGGACAAACGTCTCTCACATAGGAAACGAGTAAAATGTTATGTCCTTGTCTAAAATGCAACAATACGAAGTTTGCTGCTAGTGAAACGGTTTGGAAACATATAGTAAATAGAGGATTTACTCCACATTACTATATCTGGTTTAACCACGGAGAAGGTGATAATAGAAATGAAGCTAGTAGTAGTAATCAGGTTGAAATTGTTCATAACAGAGAGGAACCACATTTGCTTTCTGAAAGTTACCTTCAAGAGGATCATCATATGGTAGATCATGATAGGATGTATGATATGGTCACAGATGCATTTCGTGAAACAACATCTATTATAGAGGAGGTAGAAAATGTAGAGGAGCCTAACTTGAATGCAAAAAGATTTTACAAAATGCTAGCAGCGGCTAATGAGCCAATTTATGAAGGCTGTAGAGATGGTCTTTCTAAATTATCATTGGCTGCTAGGATGATGAATATCAAAACTGATCATAACTTACCTGAAGTTTGTATGGATGCATGGGCTGAGTTGTTTAAAGAGTATTTGCTTGAACATAATTTGTCTGCTGAATCTTATTAGGAGATTCAGAAACTTGTTCATAGTCTTGGCTTGCCTTCAGAGCTGATAGATGTCTGTATAGACAACTGTATGATCTTCTGGGGAGATGATGTCGAATTGTTAGAGTGTAAATTTTGCAAGAAGACGCGATATAAACCGCAAGGACGTGGACGAAATAGGGTTCCGTACCAGCGGATGTGGTACTTATCCATTAAGGATAGACTGAAGAGATTATATCAATCTGAGAAGACGGCATCATCAATGAGATGGCATGCGGAACATACCCAGAAGGAAGGCGAGATCAATCATCCCTCTGATGCAAAAGCGTGGAAACACTTGAATTCGGTGTACCCTGATTTTGCAAGTGACCCCCGGAACGTTTATCTTGGACTCTATACAGATGGATTTAGTCCATTTGGAATGTCTGGAAGACAATACTCGCTTTGGCCAGTCTTCTTAACACCGTACAACCTTCCTCCAAAGATGTGTATGTCAAAGGAATTGCTTTTCATGAGTATATTGATACCTGGACCAAAGCATCCAAAGAGGTCACTGGATGTTTTTCCACAGCCTTTGATTAAAGAGTTGAAGGAATTATGGTCAACAGGCGTGCGAACATATGATTGTTCAACAAAAACAAACTTCACAATGCGAGCAGTTCTTTTGTGGACCATTAATGACTTTCCTGCATACGGGATGTTGTCAGGTTGGACGACGCATGGTAGACTATCTTGTCCTTATTGTATGGGAAGCACAGACGCATTTCAGCTGAAGAATGGTAGGAAAACTTCCTGGTTTGATTGTCATCGAAGATTTCTTCCCAATAACCATCCGTACGGAAGGAATAAGAAATTCTTTCGATCAAAGAGGGTTGTAAGGGACACCGCTCCACCCTATTTAACTGGAGAAGAAATCGAGAAAGATATTGATTACTATGGAGCAGTAGACACAGTTAGCAGAGGGGGTAATTGGCACACTCCTGCAAATATTCCCGACGGTTATGGGGACACAACATAATTGGCACAAAAAGAGTAGATTTTGGGAACTTCCATATTGGAAAGATCTACTCCTGCGACACAATATTGATGTGATGCATACAAAGAATAATTTCTGAAGACGCCCACAGTGCGCACACATATATACTCCTTAACTGCGAGGAGCTTGAGTATTTTGAAAAGTAATTAGTATTCTTTATATGCCGTAGTGTTTTAATTACCACACATATACTACAATATCTAATATCATCAATTTATTTTAAAACAGTGATTTCGTTTCCCAAGTCGAATATGCTATACCAGGGATATCAGCCAATGATATCAACAAAAGGAAAGATCAACACTTTGTGAATTGGTTAAAAACGCAGGTAAATATATATATGTATATATATATATATGAAACTATATATATATATATATATATATATTTAATTTTCAGATGGATATGTTTCAAATCTATCGATATATACTGCAGGTCGATTATGATGATCCATTTTATCCTCAGTGGTTACACGAATTGATAGAAGGTCCGGTCGCGAAGGTCACCACAGCATCTATGTATTTCACACGTGGTTACACTTTTCACACTTACGAATATGGAAACCGGAGAGAAACAATGAACTATGGAGTATGTGTGAAAGGCGAAACAGATTTTTACGGAATCATACAAGAGATCATCGAAGTGGAGTTTCCCGGCATGAATTTCAAATGCGTACTCTTCAAATGTGAATTGTTTGACCCCACTGTCAATAGAGGTGTTCGGTATAGTAAGTTTGGTGTTTTTGACGTATACAAAAAATTTGAGCCATACATATTGGCTTCTCAGGCAGACCAAGTATGTTTTATACCTTACCCAAGGATCAGACCATTTGGAAGTTCCTGGTTAGCCGCTATAAAAGTTACACCTCGGGGCCGAGTATTGAACGATGAACAACCGCCTTTACAAGAAGATGTCGTAAATGAAGTAAAAGTACCTGAGCAACGTATTGATGATATCTTACTTGTTGATCCGCATAATCCGATATATGAAGAACTTCCAGACGATGCGATTTTGGACGAAGCCAACGAAGATGAATTTGAAGAAAATGATGAGGTGGAAAATGTTTCTGAGGACGAGTGATGATTAATTGTGTTTGATTATGTACTCTACCGTCGGTTGTATTTGATTCCTTTAAGAAATACATTATGTTTGCATTATGAAATTATGATCCGCATAATATTCCGATATCTTAATTATGTTTGTATTATGAAATTATATTGGAGTTTCGAGATTTGATGGTAAGTGTTTGCGGTTTGTGGTAATTGGGGTTTGGGGGTTGGAGGTTTGAGGTTTGGGGTTTAGGGGTTGGAGGTTTGAGGCTTATGGTTTAGGGTTTAGGTTTTAGGGTTTAGGTTTGGGGTTTAGGGTTTAGGGTTTAAACAACTACATTACGACTAATAGATCATTCGAATCTAAATAGTGGTAACATTACGACTAAGTTACAACTAATTGTTGTAACATAGTCGTAATGTTTCAACCCTAATTAGTCGTAATATACAAATGGACACACATTAGTTGTAATGTCGTCGTATTACGTAGTCGTAATGTAGACGTACTACGTGTTGGTCGTCCATTAGTCGTAATATTACGACTATTTGATGACTATTGGTCGTAATATGGTCGTACAATTACGACTAATGTACGACCAAGTGCAAAACTGTATATATATAGGGACCTCGCGGAAGCATTTCAGTTGCTCATTTCATTCTCTCTTACAACTACTCAACATCTCTCTAGGTAATTGTTTTCTTTTTTGTTTTTTTTTCTTTTAGGTGGTTAGTTAGGTAATTAGATTAGGTTTGGAATTAGTTTAGGATTGGAATTAGATATATTTGAATTGTTTAATTTAACCCGTTTATGTTTTTTTATAAATTTCAGATATATATATTGCGCTATGTCTGGTAGAAAGAGAATCCAGAACCTCGCGGCTAGAAACTCCTACGGGAGTACTTTTCTCGGTCAATCATCAAACTACCCTAATGTTTCTACCTCGGCCGGCACATCATCCGGCGGCACCTCATCCGGCCCTGACCCGGTTCCGGAGACCCAACCGGCCAGCACTACTGAGGAGCAGTATGTCACTCCGTATTATCCGCGCATTGAGGATGATACAGATTTCTTCACTTATGTGCCGGATCCTGAGTATGTCCCTCTGCCTCCCCCTCCGCCTCCCCCACCTGCCCAGAACCCACAACAAAATCCTGATCCGGCTCCCGGTCTTCATCTAGATTTGATGGTGCCGCCGAATGCATCATATGCGAGATATACCGTGGAAGATATTCTCGGGATGCCGGGACGAGAAGGTTTACGAATCTTCGATCCGGATCGACTCCCCTGCATGTTTTGGTAATTATTCTAAATTATTTAATTAAAGTTTAAATTTTTAAAATTTATTTAATATTAATATATATTGATATAAATATATAAATTCTTACAAATTTTGTAGGTTTTTGACTGACAATATTTTAGGACAGAGCGTTGGGGATATCATTCAAGCAAATTTTCGGCATGCCCACCCGAATTGGACTCTTACACCGGACCACGTTCGCATTACGTGGTTCAAGTGTTTCGCAGTTAGTTTCTTCATTTTAAAAAAATAAATAAAATAATTCATGCATCGATAGTATATTAAAGTACTAATGTTTTTTAAATTTTCATAAATTTTTTGTAGCAAAAATGGAATTGGTTCATTGGTGTCAACGAGGAGGTCAAATCTGGGTTCTACAAAAAGGCGATGCAGCGCCTCAAGAACATTGTTAGTGATTGGAAGGACGACTGGAGACTAAGACAGGGTGACACAAAACCAACCTACCTCAGCAATGACGTTTGCGTTGGTTTTGTGGCTTTTTGGATGAATCCTGAGTCAAGGGCGAAGTCTACCAAGTACTCTGCGGTCCGGATGACCAAGGATGCTCAAGGTAACCCGCCAGTTCCTCATACTTCCGGGTAGACCCCACATGCTGGGAGGGCACTTGAAATTGTAAATGTTTGAATTTCTTAATTTTATTATTATTTTTTTAACGCAAAATTAAATTAATTTTTTTTTATATAGGCTGCCAAAGAAGGAGCGCCACCATCTCTCGCCCGGCTATACAAGATTACCCACCAACGTTCTGATGGGACTTTTTTGCATCCTCAAGCAGAGAAGATCTACAACGAGGTAGAGGCTCAGATCGAAGAGGTCCAGACTCAGATGTCGCAACAAAATCTGGATGCTCCACCGGTCCAGATTTCCACCATCGACCAAGACAAGATTTTTGAGCAGGTAAATTATTTTAATTTTTAACTTTATTAACATTTTTAATTTTTTTTATTAAACTTCACATTTTTACTAAATATATATAAATATAATTAGTAAATAAAATTTGATATTTTGTAGGTTGCTCCGAAGAAAAGGGGACATATTGTTGGGATCGGGACTGTGAACGATGTCCCGAGGGCGAGGACCGAACATACAGCAAGAATAGAAGAAGATTCCTCTCTCCGACGGGAACTAGCAGCTGCCAACAAAGTCATAGACGAGCATAAAGACAAGTTCAAGGCTATGGCGAATATGTTCGATCTTATGATGGAGACCTCGAACCCAAACCCGACGGCTGCAAATGCATGGCAAGCTCTACGTCCGAGCTTTAACCCCAACCCCATTCCGGAAGAGCAAGTGGATTTTGAGCGACGTGCGGAGCAGCACACTTCCGAGTTCTTCCAAGACATGAACCTCAACAAAACACTTTAGTTTTTTTCGGTTTTTTGTATGAATACTTTATATATTATTTTAATTAAATATAATTTTATATATTTTTAAAAAAAAATTATTAATTTTTAAAAAAATTCGAATTAAAAACCAAAAATTTAAAAAAAAATCAAATTAAAAAAAATCGTTTTATTTGAAAATAAAATCAACATTGATCGTAAATTGGTCTATAATTTACGACAAATGGACAACAACTGTCGAAGTTACTTAGTTGTAATATTACGACTAAGTAACTACCAATGTTTACGTTTGCTTTATGACTACATCTATTACGACTCATTAACTGATAATTATATTACGACTAATTAACTACGAAATGCTTTACGACTACGTTACGACTACGAAGGTCACCTCAACCTTACGACTAAATCGTTAGTCGTAATATTACGACTACAGCGTGTGGTCGTAATATTACGACTACGTTACGACTAATTGTGCATTACGACTAGCGAATAACGACCAATGGGTTTTCGATGTTAATTGGTCGTAAATGGCATATTACGACCAATTAACAACCAATAGTGTAGTCGTTAGACACCTGTTTTCTTGTAGTGATAGTGATTTGCTCTATGGTTTTTCTATGTCTTTGTACTCCACTTTAGCTCTTCTTTTATAGTCTTCTTCTCTTCTAACTTCTTCCGCGATCATCAGGATACCAATTCGACCTCGTTGGGTCCGGTCGACGTCGAGCATCTTGCATGGGCTTAGGCCTACTTAATCAGATGCTGAAATTGGTGATATATTTTTTTGAAAATTAGCAAATTAAATATTTTCTTAATCAAGATGTATACTTTCAAAACGACATTCTTTGTGAAACGGAAGGAGTATATATTAATTAATATGTTTAAACCAATCTTAACCGAAAACGGTTTACAAACAACTTTATCAGATTAAAGAACAGATTATCACAGTCCTACCAAACTTCTTGAAGAAGACATTCTCAATCTTCGAATTCTGAGAGTGGGCCACCAAGACACCATCAAGAACTAGCTAGCTGCCTACAATCTGACTCAGAAGAAGAATTCGCAGCGGCGGAGAACACACGAACGTGGGCAAGTTAACCCATCCATCACCGCCATCAGGACACCGTGAGCTTTGACCAAAAACGAGAGCCACCGCGCTCCTCCCTCAATGAACAGGAAAATACCCACCAGATCTAGCAAAAAATACTATCATATCTCCATAACTAACGATATACAACCAGTATATTATAAGAACTAGAATTAACGAATGAAATAATTAAATTTTTTGTATTTTTGAAGAAAAGAAGACATTAAATCTGCTTTATTTGGATATTGGTTTGTTTTGGGTTGGTTGTTTTGGGTTTTAATATCGTCCAATTATATATCTATATTTTAAATATTGTTTTTTTTTGTTAAATTGCGATTGTGATTTAATGCTGATAACACAATGACTAAAATTAATTATTTAGTGTCATCTTATATCAAATCAAATTTATTGTAAAATACAAATAAATAATTCATTAAACAATATTTCATTAAATATTTTTAACCAAATAAAACACACTTATTTACTCTTCTCTACTATTTAATTTCGTAATACCTCCATTATCTAATTTTTAAACTATTAGTTTATAGCATTTTTATGAATTTCGGCATCCCTTTATATAATGCAATAGTAAAGACTTTTTAAAAATATAGTAATTTATTTTGAATGAATGTAAAATTATAATTCAATCAAATTTTTTTATATATCTAGTGCCTCTGTTTTATATAAGTACTCCAAGTATTTTAAACAAAACTACTCAAATACTGCTAAAACTGCTCCTCACTGTGGTAAGTCTCTAGGTTAAGCAAGATAGAGAAATCTAATACTCCCTTCGTTTCATATTAAGTGTCGTTGTAGAGAATTTTTTGCGTTACAAAATAAGTGTCGTTTTCGGTTTTCAATGCAAAATTAATTAATTTTATTATGTAATTTGTTTTTCTATTGGTTAAAATATGGTTATGTGTATGGGTAATTGTGTTCTTATATAGGAAATATGTAAATTTAATTGTTTCCTTATTTCGTGTGCACAGATGTAGAGTGACCCTTATAATGAAACAGAGAGTATAAATAAAATAAACTCAATTCCATTATAATAAAGATGCATAATCTCATTCTTCTGAAAACAAAGAATGGTCTAAATATAAATATGTATTATATAAAAACAACTTCAATCAATAATTAGATAGAATAACTTCGAAACTTCAGAAATCGATGATTTGAATCCTGCAAAGACATGAATTTCAATATATGAGGAATAACAAAGTTTTTATTGTATATACTACACAGCTTTATAGAACCAACTAAGTATAATGTGCTTACTCGGATTTGAAGAACTGAATCTCTGGGATGTCAATGTCAAACATAATTTGAGAAACACCTTCCATGTTTTTAACATAAGTGAGACCACTTATAAAGTAATATCAACAATAAGTATAGAAACCATACATTTCTGAATAGCAAATAGTCAAAATAAATATAGATTACCTGCTCCCCATTCAATTCGCCATAACCTTATAACACATACTACAACATCTGCAGTATTAGAATGCCAGAAATCATTTAAAATACGGGCTAGAGCTCCATGAGCAACACACCTCACTTCAGTGTACCTGTTACATTTGTATTATATATCAGTCAATATAAATTGTACAAACATGGTCGTATTAAGAATAAACAATTGTAAATATATGAAAAGTTCAAACCCGAGATCAATTAAGGAGAACTACAACGAATATAGAATACTACTGTAATAAGATCTCCTACATGGACCAATGCTCCACATAGATCTACATAAGAAAAAAATGTTTCAGATTTTAGTACCATTAATTAACAATCTAAGAAAGGGTAAAGCATAGTTAACATACCAATGCAGTACATAGGATGATAAAAGACCCTGATTGCTACCACGGAAGTTTGCACAGCATAGAAATTTAGAACCGTTCACTGGTTCTATCTTTCTAAACAAACTCGCTTCATTGAACTTGATTGTGTACTTGTGCTTTGTGGTTCTATAAAGCTGAAAAATCCTTCTTATGTCAAAATTGCGTATCTCAACCCAATCACCTTCTTTGAGCTCAATCTCGTTAGGTAGAGACAAAGCATAGCTTAAGCTCCCTTCAATTGTTACTCCCTGTTTAAAACAAATAGTGAGTTCAGAATGTGGTATAAATGTGATTTATAAGACGTTCATTAAAATATAAGAAAACTTACTTTCGAATCTCCTAAGAGCATGGCTGAATGATGATCTCTTTCAATGTTGGTACTCCATTTTCTAACTATCTTAACACGGATTGCAGGGAATTCAATCTTAGTATTCAACTCACTCAAAGAGATGAAGTTAACCATCACGCAAACAATGTAAGAGTTTCTTCTATTATGTGTGTGTTTTAGGTTTGCTTACGATGCTTAGCATAAAGTGTATATATATAGGATTCTTCTGAACATTAATTGTGATTTAGTAAGAGATTTAGTCGATATATTGGTCGGATCGTAATCGGCAGCTTTTATATATAATTCCTAAATGCATATGATTAAAATCTCCTATATATACCATTTTCTCTTCATAAATTTACTTTCTTAGTAGATAAATATTATCTTCCTTAACTATAGTAATTGTTTTCTTTTCAGGAAATATTTACATCTTTTTTTCCCAAATAAGGACACCCCTAAAATCGTGTATCTAGGAAGAGAACACAATTCGGGAAAGATAAGTGCATAAGTTTGCTTGGGAGACAATTTTGACTGTTTATTACAGCTAACCAAAATAAAAATCAAGCGATTAATCTTTAATTAAACCGTCTAATATGATTTACAAATTGAGAACCGATAAACCAACTAATATAGTATTTAATAAATTTGTACATTTAACATATTTTCTTCTCCTGGTGAGCAGGTTCGAATGCTGATTAGGTAGTTATAAGGAGTCTCATGCGTTATCATGCTGGGCGGAACCTCATAGCAAAGGTAAGTTTAGGGGTGTCAAAATGGGTCAAATGGGTCAACCCAACCCAAAACCCAAATGGGTTGACTATTAATGGGTCATGGGTCAACCCAACTCATTTATTAAATGAGTTGAGTTGACCCATTACACATTAAATTAAATGGGTCATATGGGTTAATGGTTGACCCATCAACCCAACATCTTTATCCAAACCCAAAATGGACCATTTTAAATGGCTTTTTGCATAATCCAATTAATATAAATAGTGTTAAACATGATTTTAGATGGCGGGAAAACATGATTTTTTTATTTTGGCGGGAAAGATATTGCAATTTTAGTGAGAAATGATTAAGTGGTTTTGGCGGAAAAAAACATGATTTAACTAATTTGCGGAAAAACATGATTTTGCGGTTTTCGCGAGGAAACGTAATTTTGCGGTTTTGGCGGAAAAGGTAATTTTGTGCTTTTGGCGGGAAAACGAGATTTTGCGGTTTTGGCGGGAAAACGTGATTTTGCGATTTTGGCGGGAAAACGTGATTTTTCGGTTTTGACGGGAAAACGTGGTTTTGCAGTTTTGGCGGGAAACGTGATTTTGCGATATTGGCGGGAAAACGTGATTTTTTCGGTTTTGGCGGGAAACGTGGTTTTGCAGTTTTGGCGGGAAAACATGATTTTGCGGTTTTGGCGGGAAAACGTGATTTTTCGGTTTTGGCGGGAAAACGTGGTTTTGTAGTATTGGCGGGAAACGTGATTTTGCGATTTTGGCGGGAAAACGTGTTTTCGGTTTTGGCGGGAAAACGTGGTTTTGCAGTTTTGGCGGGAAACGTGATTTTGCGGTTTTGGTGAGAAAACGTGATTTTGCGATTAATTGGCGAGAAAACGTGATTGTTTCGGTTTTGGCGGGAAACGTGGTTTTGCAGTTTTGGCGGGAAAACATGATTTTGCGGTTTTGGCGGGAAAACGTAATTTTGCGGTTTTGGCGGGAAAACGTGATTTTGCGGTTTTGGCGGGAAACATGATTTTGCGGTTTTGGTGGGAAAACGTAATTTTGCGGTTTTGGCGGGAAAACGTGATTTTTCGGTTTTGGCGGGAAAACGTGGTTTTGTAGTTTTGGCGGGAAACGTGATTTTGCGGTTTTGGCGGGAAAACGTGATTTTGCGATTTTGGCGGGAAAACGTGAGTTTTCGGTTTTGGCGGGAAAACGTGTTTTTGCGCCAATTTAAAAACCCAAACACAAATCAGGTTGGCGGAAAACGTGATTTTGCTCAATTTTAATTTGGAGTTAATGAGTTTGTTTTAATTTTTGATTTTACTTAAAAACTAAATGGGTGAGGGTTGACCCAACCCAATAGACCCATTAACTTGTTAACCATTAACATGTTAACTCATTAACCTGTTAACCCAATAACCCATTGGGTCAAAAATAAATAGTTCATTTGGTTTAATGGGTCAATTTGGGTTGGGTCAACCCATGGGTCATGACCCATTTTGACACCCCTAGGTAAGTCTAAAAACAAGTTTATTTCTATTTTCAACTTGATATTAACAAAAATTATGTGTGCTTCTTTTATATTTCGTAAATACTAAATAAGTTTTATAAGTTTATTAGAATGTTTGATGTTCCTAGGGGATACAAAAGTTAAAATAAGAGAAACCATGTGTCTTGATTAAAATATAATTAAAATATAAAGATATAACTCTCAAAATTTGAGAAAGCATAGTAGTAAAGTAACACAAACTGAATATTAAATATAAAAGAACAAAGTAAAAAAAAAATTGGACATAAAAATCCTGTTATTCTTTCGCCAAATTCTTCTAGTCTCTTGCTTTAAAATCATTCTCGATAGAATGGAAGCCTGAAATATAACTGAGAGCAAGAACATAGAAAGGGATTTCTTTCATCCGAGCAACTTCTCAAGGAAAAGCAAGTACCATGGCATCAAAAACCACTATTAACAACTACGACAGCGGCGTAACCGGTAATGCCACTGAGAACGACGACTACTCGAACCCGGATGCCACCACGTACTTCAGGAACGTCAGCCTCAGGTATTTTGCTGCAAATCCATTCGCAATGTTGACCAACCACGCTAGGTTGAAGGAACTGTGCTTAGAGAATGACAACCCCGAGGCCCACTACATTGAGGGTATACTGAGATTCTTCGTCCACCAAGAAAGAAAGAAAGGTCTCTTTCATCTACGCCAGTCCGCCATTGGGAACAATTCAAACGGTATGTATCTTTATGGTTAGTTAATGCTTGCCCGAGGTAGCTATCTAACAGGTAAAAGATACTTGGACAAACTAAAATGGACGGAAAACCTATCAACCTCTAATCAATGCTGGGAAAGAATCAAGAATTCACTCAAAGAGATCCATGTTGCTATGAAGAGAAAGTACTATGTTAGTAATGTAAACCTTGAGCCACGGACAAACTGCAAATTTGATGACTACGACGAAGTATGCGAGAATTGTCACTACTACAAAAGGCTTAGACTATTTGTGAAATTTGCTACTGATAATGAATAAATCGTTACCTGATGTGTGTGCTAACTCTATCTATGCAATATGTCTAAGTTTCAATTTATAAACCTTTTTTGTCTATATTTCAGTTCTTTCTCTAGCAGACTACTTTAATAGAATTGATTTGCTAAGACCACTGATTTAATACTGTGGTGAGATAGGACAGAGACCTCCATGTTCCGAAGAACTACAAATTACTTGCAATACAAATTTCACAATTAAAAATGTAATCGTTAAGTTAAGTAATGGAATTATAAGTAAGAAATTAATAATTCAAAAGAGGCTTTATATTAATAAAGCAAGCATGACAAAAACGTAGGTTCATCAATTATAAAATTGAAACACTGATATAAAATTCGTAAACGATAATACATTGAAAGACTCACGGTATCTAAAGAATGATGGACTTAGTGGTTTTGTTGTGTAGAAACTGATGATTTGCTAGAATGATGGAGTTAGTGGTTTTGTTATCTAAAAAAGCTCAGGTCCTATGAATACGGGGTGACATTAGAAATAAGTTTCAGTTATTTGTTTCGTCGAAGATTGACACAAAAGATAATAGCTAAGCTTCCTCTCACAAACCTTACACAAACACATATGCTTACTTGGCAACAACAACATACACTTATCTCTAACTCCACAAAATGTAAAAAACTTATGTTAACGTCATCGTTTTACTGTTTCTCCCATCGTTTTATGTCATCTTAACGTCATCGTGAACCAAGAAGCCGTGTCATCCACTTTGCCGTCTCCACATCATTCAATGCTATCTCTTGGTCGACCATATATGAGCTCGCTCCAGATTGTAGTTGAGAGCAGCGATCATGTTCACGATGTACTTTGCACGTTTTCGTCATGCCTCAGCTTTCATTGTTATATTTTCGATACAAACCTCCAGTTCCTTACTTGAGGTTTTTCATCTCGAGTTCCTCGTCTTTGTCCGCGGAGTTTCTGAACGACTCTTTCCTATATGTAAAGACACGTGATATGGAAACTTAGAAAATCTATTTTATGAATTTGGCAATATTTTGTGAGAAGTTTTCTGGAAGCGACACGTCAGCATTGTCTCAAATTCAATGTGAACGCATTTAATGCAAAATACTTCTCTTTTAATATATAAAGGATAGAAAGCATAATGAAATTTAAAAAGAAACATGTTAAGGTATTAATATTTTCGTCTACTGAAGAGATTGGATAAAAGTGGGTGAAAACCCTTTGGAAAGAGATTAGATGAGAATAGTGAAAACGTTTTAATATAGAAGTATGTTCCCACAACTAGTTTAATCGCTTTTCCTTTGGAAACAAAATTATTATATACAGAAAAATTATTATATACAGAAAAATTACTGACATTGGTCATCGTCGATCTCTTCTAGAAAACTATTACAATGCTAACACGTGTTCTCGGCAACTCGTTTGACCAGTTTTTGAGGTCTTGTCATTGATATTGGTAATTCTCAAGCGAATACCAATGGTAACACCACGATTCAATCCATCATTATCTCGTTCGAAAAGGTTCGATAGCTAACATGTCATTTCGAGAAAAGTCTGGATTATTTTCTGTTGAGTTTCCTACGAATTGTACCGACAATTTATCTGTTGTTGGAACATATAACTCTCCAACGAAGTAGAAACAAATTTCGACAAAAGAAAACTCTCGGAAGTTGTTTTAGTTCCGACAAGTCCCGATTTATTCCGATAAAATTTTCACGAATATTGATCATCGAAAATTTCTGAGAAGTTTCCCATGAAATTCATAATGTCTCTGGTACACAAAGACAAAGCAAATTTTCTGATAACTCACACTCTCGGAAACCATTTTCGGAGTCGAGGCTTCTCTCTTGTAGTGTTATATGGACAATAATGGGGATTTTGTATAATTAAGCACTTCAAACTAAGTTCTTGACCATTGAAATCTTCTTCTTCGACACCTAGATGCTTTCTAAGTTTTTTGAGACTTTGCCCGTTGGTGGATTTCAATATCTTATTGCGTTGAAAAATATACATGCATGTGTTCCTTTCAGAGAAGATGCTGGGGTACAAACTCAAAACCTGCTCCCTCTCTAAGGATGTTGCAGAGGATAGGCGTTTGAACCTTAGACAGAATTACACTGATCTTTGTATAATCCATGATCCATTATTTAGTCTTTGCAAAAATTATTAAAATAAAAAAAAAAATTAGAAAAGGGGTCACTGGAGAGCATCTAACGTGAATTGGAAGGGGAAACAATCTAACTTTCAACCAAATTTTCAAAAATAAAAGGCGTTACTGAGTCCAAATGCTAACTTTTAATTTAACTGGGGTGGGTGACCCGACCGGCCCAAGACTCCATGTAGGTCCGACACTGAGCAAAGGACGTTATCCAAAGACATGAGACTCTCACTGTAATTGGGAAACCACTCGACACTGTAATAGGTGCCAGGTAAAATTCCATTACGAATCCAGAATTCTTGGTCTCCAATGCCTTCATATTCGATCCACCTTGCACGCTCTCTCTTTGGATCATAATATAGAACATAAAATGCATCATACATCGTTGCAAAAATGAACTCACCAGTATCATGAGTACCAAGATTCATCCGGATGCACATGTTGGGGAAGAGAGATAAATAAGCGTCTGTCGCTTGCATCGACGCAGGCAAGAAGACACGGCTGTTTTGAAGACTGGATCGCGAACGATCTGATGAATTCTGGACGAGTAGTGATGGACGACCATAGCTTCGAGACGCAACGGAACCTTACGGCAGATTTAGCGGGCAGTCTCAAGAGTATCTCAATAGTCAGATCAAGAGTCAGCTCGAAATACTTACCAATACTCTCGTCTTCTTTGGATTGTATTCTTCTCTCCCCATCTCCCGTTTCTTCTTCTCGTATATCCATCAGCGGCGACCCAATTTTTGAACCCTAACTTGTTAATTATCTTCGTCCCTCTTTCACGTATCTACTTGTTTTAATATTAAATTAATAATAAAAACGTAAAATAATATTAAATTAAATTCCAAATGAATATTAACTCATTTTGATTTATAGAATAATAAAAATTCCCTTCTTTAAAATTTATATATAAATATTTCATATTTGTAACTAAAAATTACACAAGATAATAATTATGATATAAATTAATCTACTTTATAAATTATAAACTAAATGAATTACTTTTACAGAATAAAAAAAATACTAACATAAAATATTTTAAAACGGAATAATTTTAAATTTTAATATACATATCTAAATTAAAACGTTAGGATATAAAAATTAATATTTAATTATATGTAACTGATACACGAAATAATAAAAAAAAATTCTTTAAACCTCTACCAATACATAATAATATAATTATCATAGATAAAGTCTTAAAATCGTTTATATATATACATATATATAATTTTTTTATGTAATAAATATTAATAATAGCTACTATTAATATTTAATTATATGATAAAACATGTAAGTACTGATATTTTTATGATTATCATTTTACGGGTTATTCCAATGAACAGACAAAATATTTATCAAATATAAAATTAATTTAACAAAATATAAAATATAATTTAAGTTATGCTTAGGAGTTGCCTATTGGAATACGGGTCGAATATTTTGAATCAAAGATAATTTATATCACATCATAGGTGTCATAATTTGTAAGTAGTCATGTTTGTAAGGATGGATCAGATTCAAATATAACACGTCGATTTTGGTTCTAATTTGTACATATCATAAAACTGATAAAGTAACCATATATCGTTCAGAGTCGGGTTATATTGGTTTGGAAATCTAAAATCTAAAACTAAAACAAAAAAAAAGATAGTTATTTTTTAGAATTGGATATTAAAGTACTTATTTAAAATTTAGATAATTAATTTTAAATATCATTTTCAAATAAATATAGAACTCAATATTTCAACTAGATATTTATGTTTCAAATATTTATATTTATGATTAATTTGGACATTCAGATCGATTCAGATTTTTTTCTAGATTTTTTGGTTTTTGGATTATTCGTTAGGATATGGCTAATAACACTTTGATTCGGATATATTTTGTACCACCTACGAAACTCATTCTGATATATTTACATTTCTGGCAGGTTACGGATCCAAAATGTTTTTGTCTAGATTGAGTTTAGACGTCGAGTTATGGATTTTATGCACATATCTACTTTATATAAAACAAAATTGGGTTATAAAATTTTCACTGAAAGATTATCCTACATTTTTTATACTATGTTAGATGAAATTAATGAACTAAACAAGTTTATCCCACATTCTACATGTATAGAAAATGCGATCAAATAAAGTTTGCATCAAACATAAACCCGCGCTTTGAAAGCGCGGATCAAAATCTAGTTTTCTCTATTAAAAGAGAAGTACCATTTAAATCTACTACAAAAAGTCATGTTGGACCATTTCATTAATATGACATATTTAACTAGTTATATTAATCAATCAAATATATAATTAGAGAAATAATTTAATAATTAATAAGATATTAGTAATAAATTTGTTGAGAAAATATCTAACAAGATCTCACTAAGAAGTTTAAATATTTTATAAAATATGCATTATTTAATTTCGTGATTAATATATATAAAGATCTATATTAATGTTCATTAAATAAAATTATTAACATTTAAAACTTTCAAAATCATAAATAAATTTATTAGAAAAAAATAAGAAATCAGAAAAAATTAAAATAAAGATCTTTCATTTATTAAATCAAAATTTTGTCAAAAAATAATTACAAAAACAAGGGCCAAAATCTAGTAATCTAAACTATTAAAACTGAAATACAAATAGAAAATAGCCCAGAATTTTTCTCAAAATTTAGCATCTCATGCCACTGACATACAAAACACAGCCGTTTTTTCTTATTAATAAGCCGTAAATTTACTAAATCATTAGTAAACCATACCATTACAAGACCATTAATAAACCATAACATTACAAGACATAGTTGTTTGTTCTTAATTATAAACCGTAAAATTACTAAACCATCAATAAACTCACATATCAAGACCATCTAAATACAATTACAAAACCATCTAAATACAATAGCTACTTACCTACATATCGGTGTATAAACCTTGGTTCCTCTTGATATACAGAATCAAATGAGTCAATATATACATTCCTACATACCTTTTCATAATTTAACTCGAATTCCATTGTAATGATATTTCGGTTAATCTTTTTCTGCAGAATCAAAACCAGTATATTAGAACTTAACAAAATTCATTTGATTACATTTAAATACAACATAATATATATCATTATTCCCATATATTTTTATATACTTTAAGAAAGCCTGAAGAAAATGATATTTTTAATCTTATTATATATCCTACTAGAAATTATGTTAGAGTGAAATGTTAAAAGTACGAATTTAATAGTAGAAATTATCAATTTTAAAATAAAAAATAATCATTTATTAGTTTCATAAACAAAATTACCTTGCAATATATTTTCTTATATCCAAGCAATCATCATCTTCTCTATTAAAAGAAAAGTACCAAATTTATCTACTATTTAGAAGTCATAGTAGCCTATGTCATTAATTATTAATATGACATATTTGATTGTTACATTAACCAATCAAATATATATTATTTTCAAAATATCTTAATAACTAATAGGATATTAACAATAAATCAACTTAAATATAACTAAATCTGTTAAAAAACTAACAAGATCTTAACAAAGAATTTAAATTTTTTTTTATAAAATAAGTATTTTTATTTCGTTATTAAATATAATTATAAACTAGATTTTGACCCGCACGCCCGTGCGGGTGTGAATTATTCGTTTAGATTTTTGGTGGACATTAAATAATATATTAGCAATATCTTTTCTATATTTTTTGTCAAATATATTTTAAATAGTTATATTTGTTTAATATAATTTTCATTTACAATACATTTATTCATTTTTTCTAGTCATGAATTGCATAAGTCATTTGTTTATATATTCTCACAAGATTTCCAATTTTTCCTCACTTTTAATACCATTATTCATGCTTACTTTTTCTAGAAAGACATTTTCACAAATACCAAAGTATGAATTTTCGTTAAAAAAAAAAAGACTCTTCAATATTTGCTTTATAAATCTATAAGTACAAATAATTATTTAAATAAAATAATTATATAGTTATAAAATTATATATATGCTTTCAAGGTCAAACTTTCTTATAAAAAATTCAAAATTATTTTTTTCTAGTTTATTTTTGAAAAAAAATTAAACCTTTTTATTTATAATTTTAAGTATTTATTGATTTATTAAAATCATAAACTTCACAATCTAAAACTTTACCTTTAAAATCTAAATAATAAGTGTAGATTAGTTAATCTTAGGGTTATAACTGTATATTTGTCTCTTTAAAATTAAAGGTAAATATGGTTAAATTAAACATTAAAAGTGGTACAAAGAATGTATTAGTTTAAACAATTTCTCACATTTTTATTGAATTATATATTCTTTGGCCTAATATTTATATAAAATATAATATGCAGCATAATATTTTAAAATAATTTTATAATTAATATATATTTTAAAGTTACATGTGATTACCAATTTACTTGTTATTAATTTTTAAGACTGCAATATTTCATTTCCTAAAAGAATCAAAATATAAAAGCAAATGACTGAATATATTTTGGTATTCGTATAATAATATTTGATCATTTGCTTTTATATTTCGATTTTCTTTTAGGAAATGAAATATTGCAATCTTAAAAATTTATGTGGTAGCTATAAATCAGGTAAATTGACGGATAAAGATTAACTATGTTATATATATTGAAAATATTTTGTGGAAAATAAAAAGATGGGAGCTTTCAAATTTTACTAATCATACCTTAGTTTAAGAATAGTGGTTATAGTTATATTAACCAAATATATGTATGCTTTACAAATTAATCTTCTAATGAATCTAACTTTAAACAATGGTTTAAGCAACAAATAGTCTTTTTTCATCAACAAAGGTCCAAAACGGGTTATTTGAATAAAATCGATCAAGCACGTCTTGTGTGTCTAAGTTTTGCCCAATCAAATTTACTTAGTGGCCCATTACAACAATTATTAAGAGAGACTTACCTACAGCCCAATGGTTGTAACAAAGATAAGAACAAATTTCAAAGTATACGCAAGTTACACTATGTAAATATTTCTGTCTGATCTTTAGAAATCACTTAAGATTTCACTCTGCTACGGAAAGAACATAAAAAGCTTCCTCTTCTCTTTCTGTGAAATACAGAGGCGCAAGAGAAAAAGAGAAAACTGATGAGAATTAAAATTATTATTAATGAAGGAAAAAACGAATGATTCTTCTTTGTCGACAATATTTTTTATTAGAATTGGTAATGGACTACATGGGATCCAAGTAAAAAAAAAACAATTACAAAGCCCATAACACAAAAGCTGTTTCTGATAAGTGTATCAAACAACGTGTCCTTCATGCCGAAAACATCATGGCCGCCGGAGCTCTTCGCCACCGTGAAATTTTCCGATTTCGCTTTTACTCTTTCTTCACCGTAACAGAGATTTGGAACCTCACGAACACTTCTCTAAACTCCAATACCAACTCAAGCGTAGCATCTCTTGTCTTTCAGCTCCAATCTTTAAGAGCTATCCCAAGGAACACATCCACGTCTCCGGCTTAATTTTGACCCAGATATCTTGCACCGCCCACTAAGGACTGCGGTAAAGCAGATGCAACGTTACCCAAACAAAGATAGAATATTTAGTTGAAGAGATTGGTCGGAATTGAGTGAAGCAACATAGGGCTACGGCATGCTTTCCGATTATAGATCGGAACCTTTATTACATCGACGCAAGATCAGAGAATAGAAAATATAACAGGAATACTTGCTCAGATTTAGGTCGAAAACACTACAAAGTATAGCTAAGCGAAGAAAAAGAAATCGATATAGATGATCAAAAATTATTTTAACACACAAGAAAGGGGAAATAGATTTGTCCTTTCGAAAGATGATAGTTTGATAAGAACGATGAAATATCGAGAGAAACCTCTCTCTCTAGAAAACGGGAGAGAACCAAAAGAAAGGAATGATCTAAAGTTGTTAAAACGATTGTGTTGTGATGATAGTGGCATAGATTGGTAATTATTATGGAAAAATCAGGGTTATTTTTTATTTGTACTTCAATTTTAATATATTAGATTAAATTTAATTAAAACTAAAATATAATTATTATATTTAAAATTTTTAGTTATATATTTATAAAATGAAAAATATTTCCGCACGGATGTGCGGATCAAACTCTAGTAGCAATTACGATACCAATCAACTACCACAAGATTCTTTTTTGATTCAAATCTCTCTATTCATTAAAAACCTGTAATCATGTTATTACGATAAGTTTTAATAAAAGAATGAATTTTGGAATATAATCGAATAGCATATTCGCTTTTAATGCTTGAAGATCACAACTAACAAAATCTTTCATAATTAGATGGCATTTAACCTACCCTTTCCTAACTAGCTATATATATATATATACTCCCCCAAAAACATGAACACCATATCATTTTAAGCAGAACCTCCTAAAATGTCTACACTGACTACTTTTTCAAAGATATTTTCGCAACCTTTAACAGCCACATAGGTCATAAGATATGTATTTTTGTTTGTTTAGATGTCTTATACGGTTTATGTTTGGATGTGTTAAAAACTTTTTTATGCGTTTGTATTGTATATCCAGTAAAGAATGAAAACTGAAATGAACTTGATGTTTTGATCTTTGTAGATTTGAGTCGTTCACATGTTCTCTCTGGTGAAATATTTTTTACTGGTTCAGAAAGTTTTTATTTATTTACGCAAACAACATTTGCTTTTCTTTCAAACATTTATTTCAATAAGATTGTAATTCTTTTTTTTGGAGAAATGTATGAATTCTCTTTGGTAAAACCATATCAAATCAAAACTGGTCTTATTTATATAAGACTATCATTATCATAAACATTGTTATGCACCACTCAGGCAAGTAAAAACCGAACATCTAAACTTAAAGCATGGTTCTTCAATCTAATTACTTATTCTAGAATGTTCTACTTTCCTTTCACATTACGTATTAGTTACAATAGTTTAGATAATTACTAACCGTATTTTGTTGTCCCTACAATAGTTTAGATAATTACTTGGTTCTCGCCACGTCTAATATCATGCGATACATTTAAAAGGGTTAATATCATTATATGATGATTGTATAAAAAAAGATGACCGAATTGCTAAAACTTATGAGACAATCATATCAAACTAAGAACACACACATCTTACTTTGACTAACTGATTAGTGTGCCTTCCCTTTGCTCTGTGATTTTACAACTGACTCTCTCCGTCACCATATCTCTGCCTGAACTTTTGTATATATCACTTCCGCCCCCTGTCCTTATGTTTCTCCTTAAAGAGCGATTGGTTTATTACTAATACATGGTGCCTGAAAGGCAATTACGTCTTCAAAAATGTATGCTCAGAACAATAATATTTATAACTCGAGCATTTTAACAAACCTTTGACAATCAAATTAATCCAACTGCTCTAATTAACAATTGTCTATGATTTTAATATTTAATCAGAACTTTAACAATGAAGCCAATTTACCAACTCATTCCATCCTACTCTTGAGCTAGAGATTTTGATCTCGATTTCATCTTACATAAAGTAGCTTTAAAGATTAGAAGTAGCTTTACAAGCAATAAAGACCTGACATCAACATGAAATCCTGGAAATTGTTACGTTCAAAGGAAATTGTGTTATAATCGTTACCACACAACCGAAAACAAAGCAGAGAGTTACCTTGCAAAGTACAAGAGATTTATTCTTGATGATTAAACCGGAGACGGGCTCTGTCTATTTGATTGAAGGGTGTTTGAATTCCAAACCGTAGATGGTCTCTGAAAATCACAGAGCAAATACATATAGAATCAAAAACAAATCGTAAAAAATTATGAACACCAAAACTACAAACAAAAACCTGCATGCCAAAATCTGCAGTAGTAATCAATAGATCTGTCTTCTGTCATCCTTCTAATGAAAACTTCACAGCCGTTTAGTCAGAAAAATGGTCTGTACCGACAAAAAGATGATAGAGAAACAGTACTTTGAATAGGGAATATAAAAAAAGTAGTAGAACAATAGTTTTTTTTTTTTTTTTTTTTGAACAAGCAGTAGAACAATAGTTGTATCTGTTTTTTTTTTTCCGGGAAAAAATATATGGGCTAAATGTTTACGGTCCAACTATTTTCTTGGAAAGAATATGATGTACCAAATAATGATACAGTCTAAATAATGTATTTGTTTAAAAAAATTCTAGAAAATTATAAATTTGAAATATACTTTTAATCACAATTTTTATAATACCATTTAACAAACCACACACAACTATACTTAATACTCTAATATATCAAAGAATCATATATACTTGATCACTAGGTGTTGTGCCCGCCTTGCGGGCATAATCTTCTTACGGATATAACTCAACATAATAAACTATTATTTATGCTTTCTCACATATTAGAAATATTTGGAAAAAAATATCATTATACAAATTTAATTGATTAATTACATTTATATTTATTTTTGTAATAAAATAATATTATTTTCAGATAACAACACAATATCTATAAAACTTATCTTATTTTTGTAATATGTATTTATTTTGACAATTATCATATTAATGTTTAATCAAATTTTTAATTTTTGTAATAGAAAAATATTATTTCAAGATAACAACACCATATCTATAAGAATTATCTTATTTTTGTAATGCGTATTTATTTTGACAATTATCATATTAATGTTTAATCAAATTTTTAATTTTTGTAATAGAAAAATATTATTTCAAGATAACAACACCATATCTATAAGAATTATCTTATTTTTGTAATGCGTATTTATTTTGACAATTATCATATTGATTTATAATCATATTAGATTATATTGTATATTTAGATTATAATAATAATATTATTCGTTTTTAATTATATATAAAATTCATTAAGGTAAAATAGATATTAACCGCTCTAACTTTTAACGTGGAAACTCCATTGCGAAAAATCACTTCGCAAATAATAATAATATTTTTTTCAGATAACAACACAATATCTATAAAACTTATCTTATTTTTGTAATATGTATTTATTTGACAATTATCATATTAATTTATAATCAAATTTTTAATTTTTGTAATAGAAAAATCTTATTTCAAGATAACAACACCAAATCTATAAGAATTATCTTATTTTTGTAATGTGTATTTATTTTGACAATTATCATATTGATTTATAATCAATAATCTAATATAACATATAAATCTAATATTATTATTATAAATTCGTTTTTAATTATATATAAAATTCATTAAGGGTAAAATAGATATTAACCGCTCTAACTTTTAACGTGGAAGCTCCATTGCGAAAAATCACTTCGCAAATAATAGTATAGAT
>CAKOAT010097377.1:305285-341806 GCA_932364175.1 Eruca vesicaria subsp. sativa
TAATGTGTATTTATTTTGACAATTATCATATTGATTTATAATCAATAATCTAATATAACATATAAATCTAATATTATTATTATAAATTCGTTTTTAATTATATATAAAATTCATTAAGGGTAAAATAGATATTAACCGCTCTAACTTTTAACGTGGAAGCTCCATTGCGAAAAATCACTTCGCAAATAATAGTATAGATGTAAAATGAATAAAAGTACAATAAAATTAACAATTTACAACATAGTCTATAAATGGATGCTAAACAAACTGAACAAAATACACCAATGTTAAAACTCAATAACCAATGAATCAATAACATAACTTTTTTATAGGTGAAAAGCATATAATTACGAAGAAAAAATACCCACACAAACTCAATAGCCTATAAATTAGTAACATAAAAAATTTTATTGGTGAAACGCATATAATTACGACGAACAAATATCCGCATAAATAAATCTAATTTCAAAGGTATAGAGAACAAATGATCATTCCATTACAAAGGTCGTTTACATTTTTTTAGTTACGCAAACACTACTTCAACTCCATTGGCATTGCCTGAATTTTTCACGCGTTGTATGAGAACAAATGATCATTCCATTAAAAGATCATTCCATTGCGTCTCTCTGTTGAAAATCCTACCGACCAAACTAAGGTTGTAGCGAGCTATCAGCTCAGAGTTGTCTACGTCAGGTAAGATGACCACTTCATCTTCTTCAAGCAATTGTTTGTTCTTTTCCGAGATTTCCAGAGTTTGAGACATTTCACAGGTACGTACAGTAATGTGTGAAGCGTCTATAGATGTGGGTTTCAACGGTCACAGAGAGCTGTAATACGAGGAGAAATGCCTTGGACCTACCAAAGGAAGACAAGAGACAAAGGGATTTGTGGGACTTGAGCTTATCTCCTGGTGCTAGAGGGAGTTAGATGCAAAGCCTTGGATGCAGAATGGACACATCTGATAAGAGTTTTAAAAATCTTCCATACAGAGTGTATTTTTGCAGGTCCTTAACTTGTTTGTCACTTTTATTTCCATTGAAATTGAAGAGTTTTAACACGAAACACCATTCAACATCTAAACTAACAATAATGTCAATACTCGGTCCATCAGCAGCTTTCAAATTCATTGTAACATAAGACTATGTAAAAACGTTGACCTTTCAGTAGTAGCGAGTAGGTATGCCTCTATACATGCATTGTTTTGGATATACAAATTTGCTATACAGAAGAAAACTTTAACACACTCTGTGTTTTTTTTCCAACACCCAAGTAAACTCTGCGATCATGAATCAGCAAATTTACACAAGGTACCAACAAGTAGTATTTCTCTGGAAAGTAGCGGCTTTTATCCTACTTCAATTGCCTCCAGTGCCAAGTTGCAACTTCTGTCTCACCTGCTTCAGCTGTGACACAAAACTTTATTAATATCATCCTAAAGTGAAATGCAAGAAAGTACATTTAAAACTTTGGTATTGAGACTTACCACAGCCTTTACTTGTTCCCTGGCAGTAGTAGTTCCTCCAGTGACACAATCATCATGGTAAGGGCTACAGATACGCACTTGTCCCCATACCAGAATGTCTTTGTTTACCCACTGTACATGAAGCCTGGGTAAACAAAGTCAATCTTTAATGTCATCTTCTTAACATAAGAAAATAACCTAAATCTCACACACACACAATGATCCGAAGAAGAAGCAAAAGATCCTTACGTCTTAGAGAAAGCATCGAAGATCTTCTGCGCCTCTGCAGTAACACCAACACCAATGCTCTTGATTTCCCTGCGTAGTACATGTTTCCTCGTAAACCTCAATTAATCAAATCAAACACACAAGTGATGAAGAATTAGACTCAATCATAAAAGAGTTTTGCAACAAACTAAAAATCACCTAGTAGCAATCGCCTCTTCCTTACTCCCATCAACCTTGTTCAGTCGAAGTGTTCGACTGAATCTGCTTTCTCGAGGTTTGGTCTCTGTTTTTTTCTCTTCTCTGCTAAGCATCGACATCTCTCTCTGAATCATCGACTCTCGTTCAGTCCTTATGCTGTAAAAAGAACAACAAATCAATAAAAATTATAATATAATAGTAATGATGATTCTTCATTTTCTTACTCTCTAGTCGACTGCAAAAATCCTTTTAAAGAGTCTATTACGTCAGCGGGGTTAGTGCAGCTGTGAACGAGTGTAAAGAGACTCTCACTAAACAGGCGTCCAATGTCTCTAGGGACATTACCCCCTAAAACACCTAGGTTCAACACCAGGTGTTGAACTCTGAAGGCAGACATAGCTCTCTCTCCCAATTCTATGCCATTTGTTCTCAAAATCTCCAAATCCTTGTCCACGTCCAAAGTCTTCACATACTCAACCATCTCAGGCAAGTACGGGATCTCTGCCATCTTCCATATAATCCAATCAAGCCTGTAACAATTAAGCTAAAAAAAAAACAATTAAACTAAAAAACCAAAAAAAACCTTGTCACAAAACGATTCAAGCTTCAAAATAGTGGAAAACGATTCAAGATAATGGAAAACTATTATCAAGATTCAAGATAATGGAAAACAATTATCAAGCTTCAAAACTTGTCACAAAATAACCAAGATTATCAAGATTCAAAACTTGTCACAACCAAGATAATGGAAACTTGTTATGATTATCAAGATTATCATAACCATGATTCAAAACTTGGTTATGATTATCAAGATTATCATAACCAAGATAATGGAAACTTGTTATGATTATCAAGATTCAAAACTTGTCACAACAAAGATAATGGAAACTTGTTATGATTATCAAGATTATCATAACCAAGATTATCATAACCAAGATAATGGAAAACGATTATCAAGCTTCAAAACTTGTCACAAAACGATTATCAAGATTCAAGATAATGGAAAACGATTCAAGCTTCAAAACTTGTCACAAAACGACTATCAAGATTCAAGATAATGGAAAACGATTCAAGCTTCAAAACTTGTCACAAAATAACCAAAAAAAACTTGTCACAAAATAAGCTAAGCTTCAAAAGAAGGAATATAAGTAATAAAAGATAATGGAAAACGATTTAAGATCTGAAATTACCTGTTTGGGAAAGCACTCTCCATGGTCAATAGGAATCAACTTGCCATTTTTGTTAAGTATGTTGCCTTGGTTTCTGTCTGTGTTGCCATATCGGATATCCAGAAGTGTCATCTTCTGGAAATCTTGGATACTGAAAATAGCATCACTCCTCTCACCATGAACATACCACTTCTGGTTTGGAATGTATTGTTGTAACGATCATTTTGTCCATCTTTTCTCTCCTTCCCCTTTGAAGTCCATACAACGAACCATTGTTGTTGGAGGGACACCTCCGAATCCAACTCATTCACTGTCTTTGAGGGAATCCAACAAATATGCAGCCACCTCTCTCTTGGCCTTTTCTCCTTTCCTCCAACGACCATCTTCCTCATCTTCTTCATCTTCCGGTTTGAAGACTGCCCATTACTTGCACGAGAAATCTTTTGGGCAAAAATCTTCTTCTTCAACCCCATGTTGACAGCTACAATGATATCTTGTCTCATAACTGGAAAGGGGAGAATCTCCACAATCAAATCTTGCTCCATAGGGTACCTAAACCAACAACACCATGCAAACATTATTTGAATTTAAAAATAGCAAAATAAGATAATAATATACTGAGAAATGTTAATTTCAACCACTAATAAGATAAATGACTTCAACCACTATCTTAATTGTCAAACGAAGAAAGCTCACTGTAGACAACATAAGTAGCCTATAACTTTCTGGAAACTAATTATCAAACTCACGATGTAGCAAAAACTAGCTAACTAACTTCTTTGAAAACGCTACTCAACATTATAGCATTCAGCAATGCCATGAAAATTAGCTCAGCATAAGAATCTACACTAACAAAAAGAAGATTCAAAGAACAAAAGATCCTTACGTCTTAGAGGAAGCGTCAAAGCTCTTCTGCGCCTCTGCTGCATCACCAACACCAATGCTCCCGATTTTCCTGTGTAGTACACGTTTCCTCTTAAAGCTCGATTTAATTAAATCAAAACACAAAGTGAAGAATTCGACTAAATCATAAAAGAGGTAATGATGCTGATTTCAAGGCATTTTCACAGCAAGCAAAAGCATAGTCCCAAACAGAATGCAACTTCAGAACGCTAATAGAAACAAACGCTAACAATCAAATCATAATCAATCTTTAATGGTTATCTTCTTAACATAAAAACTAACCTAAACCACCGCAAAAGAAAAAGATTCAAAAGATCCTTACATCTTAGACAAATCGTTGAAGACCTTCTGCGCCTCTGCGGTAACACCAATGCTCTCGATTTCCCTGCGTGATCTCGTAAAGCTCAATAAATTAAATCAAAACACAAAGTGAAGAATTCGACTCAATCGTAAGAGAGTTTAGCAACAAACTAACTCACCTAATAGCGATCGCCTCTTTCTCTTCGAGTCCAGAGAGATCAATCCAACGCTCTTTCGAAGCGAGCGGATCCTTACACCTCCCTATATACGTAAGCGTCGATATGAAATTCTCATTCACCATTCGTGTATTCATCCAATCTCCAGTTTCAGGAATCGTTCCTTCTTGTAAAATCCACGTCAAGGACACCGCAACAAACAAAAATTTCAAGCGCAGAAGCAAAAACCACCTAAAAGGATCTCCAACGATGTTCTCAACAAGTCGAAGAGATAAAGAAGAAACTACGGTGATTATTTCAACAATAGAAAGGATATGGAAGATGACGAAGCGTGGATCAGGATCATACGCCAAGACGATCCCCTTGAACTCGATTCCAGTCGTCAGCTTGACATCGTATATCTTCCCCACCTCAAACTTATCTCCCTCTTCTCCACCTGCGATTTCGATCTCCGTCGCTTTTGCTGGACTCATGACGGTGGATTTGAATCGAACCTCCTCTCGCGCTCTCCCGCCGGAAATTTTTCTGAATCGCGGTTTTATGAAAACCGGGGTTGAAAAGATACCTTCGGCTCTACGTCGGATTTTATAACCGTCAATGAGATCTCAATCCACAGATATAAAGGCCCATGTAAACCTCGGTTGTTATATTTGAGAATAGGCCTCATTTGCCCCAATTAAATTTTGGGTTTGAACGGGCCCAACTTTGCGACTATCATAAATCTTTGGAATTCTATTCAGCAAATCGTATTTTCTGACGTGTGTTAAAACCTGAAATCAGCAGTATCAAGTGTTTATAATGAATTTGCAGATACAAATTCTTACATATATATACCATATATTGCTTTTCACAGCAAAACCTTGCTAGCAATTTGATGAATGAATATATTCGCAAGGTTTTAACTTTTACTTGCTAACAAATTGAGAACTCCATTTTGTACCAATGGATGTAGTTACTCTCTGATTAGCTAACCTTAGAACCTCAAAATCAGTTAGCACAATCAGCCTAGAAAAAAAACAATTTGAAATATCTGATTTATCGACTAGATGTTGCCTAGACCGATTTTAATTAGAACTTACTTGTATTAATGATTTTTTATTTATAACATGTGTGTACTGATTTGATCAAAAAAAAAAAAAAAACATGTGTGTACTGTTTAACAGACAGTACTATACGTTGCATAGATACTTCTTCCAAGGGAAAAACGCATAAAAAACTCTGAAGATAACACTTACTAACACTTTAAACTTTGAACATTTTTTGCTAACATTTTAAATATTCAAAGTGACATTTGTATCACAAAAAACATTGAACTTGAAAAAGTGACTTGTTAAACAGGTAAAACATATAATTTCAGATTTTTTTCAAACAATAAAATTTTTAAAAATAAAAATCAGAAATTTAATTAATAATAAAAGATAAATTAAAAATTAAATTAAAATTTCGAAAAATAAAAGAAAATTTCAGAAAATTAAGAAAATTAAAAAATAAATCAAACTGAAATACCAAAAAATTAAATAAAATTCAGAGAATTGAAAAAAAATTGAAAAAAAAATTGAAAAGATGGAAAGAAAAATTCACAGAAACAATTATTTAATAAATTAAAAACACACATATATTAAAAATCAAAAAGCTAAATAAAATATCGGAAAATTAAAAAAAAAGTTCAAAAATTATAAATATGAAAAAATAAAATACATGAAATTATAAATAAAAGAAAGAAATATCACAAAACTTTTAATTAAAAATATTTGTTAAAATTATAAGATTATGTTTTTCAAGGGAACTGTTTGAAGCCATCATCGTCAATAGTGATATGTTTAAAAATTTTATTGTCAACAATGATATTTCGATTTTTTTTTTTTTAAATCTTGTACTCCCTCCGTTCTCTTTTATACGTTATATAGATTTGCACAAATATTAAGACACCCAATCCAATATCTTTTTTACCCTTTATTAATTGACTATTTTGTGTTGCAAAAATCGTGAAGTATAATAAATACAGGGTACATATGGTCTTTTATCATTATAATTTGCATTGATTTTTGAGAACGTCATTTATATTAGAACAAAAGAATAGTTCAAAACGTCATTTAAAACAAAACAATGGGAGTAGTTTTTATGCAATTTTCAAGTAAAACTGACATATTATTGTTGACGATAAAAGTTTCAAATATATCACGGTTGACGTTGATTATTTTGAAAATTTTATTGTCAACAATTTGAAACTATCAACGCCAACAATGATATATTTGAAAGTATTATATTCAATTTTTAATTTATGTGTGTTTTTAATTGATTAAATAATTATTTTTGTGAACGTTTCTTTCCATATTTTCAATTTTGTGAAATTTCTTTAATTTTTGGTTTGTTTTCTGAATTTTATTTAATTTTTGGTATTTCAATTATTTTTTTTTAATTTTCTTTATGTTCTGAAATTTTCTTTAATTCGAAAATTTACTTTATTTTTATATTTATTTATTTTATTTATTAAATTTTCTGATTTTTATTTATTAAATGTTTATTTTTTGGAAAAAACTAAAATTTTATCTGTTTTACCTCTTCAACATGTCAATTTTTCAAGTTCAAGGTTTTTATGATACAAATGTCACTTTGAAGGTTTAAGTGATAGTGTAAAAACTTCAAGGTTTAAAGTGTCACTACGTGATACTTTAAGGATTTTTTATGCGATTTTCCCCATCTTCTAATGTATTTTTTGTTGGGGTTTCTTGACCTCGTGTCTGACTATTTGATTGTCTGATTAATATATTATTGTTTTTTTTGCTAAGTAATTTATTATTGTCTATTTTGTGTCTAAGAAACAAATTCAATTTGTTGTTAAATTATTTCCCAGAAAATTTCATACTTATCAGAATTGAATATTTTATTATATTTTGTGTATACTTATAATGTAAGACTTGCATGAACATCTCTCATTTTTGAATAAACGGTACATATATGATATATCCAACTATATATTACACTTAGGGAAAATGGCTTCATGTACTCGTATTGTATTTCAGTGGAAGAGTGATTACTACTCCAGTTTTAGAAGAAGCCAGCATCCCGGCGGAAACGAGTATCTATTGTCAACTATCACTGCTAGTGGGTTTTGCTTATGCATTAAACGGAAATTATACTTTTATACAAATGATCATTCCATTACGAAGGTCGTTTACATTTTTTTAGTTACACAAACACTAATTCAACTCCATTGGCATTGCCTGAATTCTTCACGCGTTGTATGAGAATAAATGATCATTCCATTACTTTTTTTTTTGTCATCCGCCCATAGTAAACTAGATCAACTGGTGAACAGACGAAACGATCTTCCGGAAAGCACTTCCATTTGGCCTGATCTGATCTATATGGAAAAAAATAAAGCTTTTTCTCCTTGCTTCTTTTGCCTGTACATCCGATCTACCATTCCTGTTCCGTGGAATATGAGACAGTCTCACATCCTCGAAATCCTCATATAGTTTGTGGAGCATCTCGATCTCTGTCGTGAAAACCGGCCAGTCTTCCGGGTTAGTTGACATGTCTACTAAGTCCGATCAGTCCGTCTCAATTCGTACCGAGATTAAGCGCAGATCTCTCAAACATGAGACTGCCCAGAGCAAGTCTTCCATCTCTGCATGCAGAGCAGAATTACTCCTCCTACACGTATGTAGTCCGAACCACTCAGAACCCATGTGATCCTTAAGACTCTACCCTAGGCCACTAACACTGCCATGATCGATCCATGATGCATCAATTTGACAGGTTGGATTACGGGGGTTCCCAGGGGGTTCTAACGTGATCTCTAAGAACGCGAGCGCGGGGTCAGAGACGTTTTTGATGCTTTTGTTTTTGATATTTTATGTTTAGTTTTGTTGTTACATCTTGTGTTCCTGAGTATCTTGTTGATTGCCATGTGTCTATGATATGAACGAAAAAAATATTGAAAATCACATAAAAAACCCTCAAAATCATCTAACTACTTTGAACACATATATATGCTCTCCTCTCATTAAATGGGTCAACTCTATTACTAAAAATTATATTTTGTGGGCCAACTCAGATTAAGAAGTCCATTAATCTCCTATGATATCTGCAACCCTAACGAAACATTCACGCTCTCGACACTCAATCAACCGCCGGAGAAAGAGATACACATTATTCAACTCTTCTTCCTCAGACTTTACGACCAGATGGAAGCTGAAGGAGTGTCACTACCATGGTTTGAGAAAGAGAGCTTTTAACTATTCAACCTTATGTCTTCTGAGTATACGAGAGAGAAAATGGAATCTGAGGGAGTGTCGTTACCATTGATCCACGAGCATCCTATGATCCCTTGGAATGATCTGAGGAAAGGTGATTGTTGTCAACGCTTTGAATCTGAGAGTGATGGCTATTATTGTAAAATCTGTGATTTTTTCGTGCACAAGAAATGTGGTGACGGAGGAGAATCTTGAAGCTATTCTACCGTTGTGACATGTGTGACTTCGACTTGGATCTACACTGTGCCAAGCACAACCCGCCAGAGGTAATTGATAATTTCAAGATGCACCACCACAAGCTCACACTTGTCAAGGAACGGATCTGGTTTGACTGCTCTGCTAAATGCGGGAAGCGTTATGGTGGACTTCCTTACAAATGTGATTAATGTGATGTAGCCTTCCATGTCGGTTGTGTATGGCACCCGGCAGAAGTTCCACAGCACCCAACATAGATAAGCCACTCTTACCACTCCTTGCATCCTCTTAAGCTCCTCACGGGTAGACCACCACCAGACTATTCTGATGGTAAATGTCGTCTTTGCGAAAGGAATGTTGATGAAGAATTGTTTTATCATTGTTCTTCTTGTGATTTCACTTTGGATATGCGTTGTGTTTTGAAACCGCCACAATAGTCTATATGGATTTGAAAGCTCATGATCACCAACTCACCCTTCTTCCAAGACACGATACTTTTATTTGTAATGCTTGCGGCCTCAAGGGAGATCAAAGCCCTTACATATGTGTTCCATGTGGTTTCATGATCCATCAACACTGTCTTGGTCTTCCAAATGTCATTAACATCAATCGCCATGATCACCGTGTTTCTCGTACTTCGGTTCTTGGTGACAGTGCTATGAATTCTGTGTGCGGAGTTTGTCGCAAGCAAGTGAACTGGAAATATGGGGGATTCTCTTGTCAGAGGTGTCCTGGATATGTCGTTCATTCTAGATGCGCTACAAGAGTTGATGTATGAAATGGGAAAGAACTCGAAGGAGTACCTGAAGAAGAAGAAGATATAGAACCATATGTGGTAATAGATG
The DNA here is from genome assembly GCA_932364175.1 of Eruca vesicaria subsp. sativa. NCBI lineage: Eukaryota > Viridiplantae > Streptophyta > Magnoliopsida > Brassicales > Brassicaceae > Eruca > Eruca vesicaria. The sequence goes on from CAKOAT010097377.1 coordinate 315,021, forward strand.
GAAAGACAATACATCATTTCAGTCACAAAGAGCATCACCTAAGACGAATCCATGGGAATGGTATCCTGTATGTGGAGAACAAACGATGCAGAGCATGCACCCGTCCCAGCGGTCTCCAATCCTTTTATGGATGTAAGGATTGTGATTTTTCTCTCCATCAGAAGTGTGCTGAATGTCCTAAAAAGAAAAGGCATGTGCTACACAATGAACGTCTCACTTTAGTCACAAACAAGGAGGTAGATACCTTCACTTGTAAGGCTTGCTATCGAGCGTCCAATGGTTTCATGTACAAGCATGCTGATGCATTCTTTGATGTCTTTTGCGGTTCAGTTTCTGAGCCATTTTTCCATCCAAGTCATCCCCACCATCCCTTATATTACATTCCAACAGAAAAAGAAGAAATATGCAATGGTTGCAACGGCGGTTGGAGAACATGTGTACTCAGGTGCATTGAAGGTGATTGTGGATTTTTATTGTGCTTCAAATGCGCCACTCTACCACAAGTGGTAAAACACATAGTCTACAATCATCCTCTCTCACTATGCTATGGAGAAGAAGATGCAACTGGTAAATATTGGTGTGACATTTGTGAGAAGGAAACAGATCCAAATGAATGGTTTTACACGTGTAAAGATCACTTGGCTAGTTTGCATAAAGAGTGTGTGCTCGGAGAATCTGCAAGGCTCATGCCAAGTAGTGTAGCAGAGTTGTGGGGGAGATCGTTTGAGGTGGTGCTCAATAATAGTGTTACTTGCCCATTTTGCAGCCAGTGTAAGTCTCGTTGCAAGTACCCTATCTACCTTAAGTTGATTGGAACCTCAGGGACATACTTTTGCTCTCGTGCTTGCTCTTATTTTTTTTCACTCGTTCTTCTGAATAAAGCGTTGTTTCTTGAGAAGAAGATATCTACTTATTGTTGCCCATCTGAGAATCTATTGAAGCATGTCTCTTAGATTGATTGGAGCTGTTGTATTGCTGTGGAATATGTGACTTCATTATCCGTGGAGACTTTTTTCCTTACCAAGACTATTATTGCTGGTCATAATGCTTTCAGCTCTTCTTGAAAAAAATCATATTTTTCACATTAGTGTTGAATCGATAATCCAAACTAGCTAGAAGTCCCTAAGCTACTCAAAACTATATAAGATTGTAATACTAATTTACACATTCCCCTAATAGTTCTCTTTGCACACATTCTCAAGACAAACATGTTAGCTATTGTCTAGTCGACCGGTCCCTCCCTCTTTTGTTGTCTGGAAACTAGATGAGAGAGAAGAGTTTCACACAAACCTCTTCTTGGAGATATTATATCAAAGTGGATCAATCTTCCCGCTGCAAAGTCCTACGATGCTTGAAGGTATCCCAAATACTAGCACACGATTCCCTGTACAAACGAATGTACAAGAAACTAAACCTAAGACTTCCAGCGATGTATCATCCAATGTAAACACTTGACAATCATCAATCATTAATGAAAAAATGTCGAGAATGTGGAAGTATTAGACAATTCCAAATGAAAGTTATCAAGTTCATTGTAAGTATAAGCGTTTAATTCAAATAGATATCAGTATAATATGATTGATATGTGAACAAGTGACGTAACCTATATACAGTATATATATATATATATATATATATATATATATATAGGTTACAGTATATCCGGTGTTTCTCCCTGCTGTCTACAGTTGAGATTGGTGGCGTATCATTCAAGTAATCGTAGCTCATTGACACGATTACCTCCGATCCCTATATCCCTTGATATTTGCGATCCTGGACTAACAGATCAACCCCATCGATGATGACTCTGCGGATCGAATATTTCCTTTGAAATCTCATATCCCCCTGCTCACTACGTCCATCGACGAAGGTGGTGTGGTGGTGGATTACCGTGCATACTGAGGCCTTTGCTTCAGTGGTATACATCATCATTAAGGACTCGGCTTTTGAGATCTACAACTTCGAGAGTATCATCACTATTCTCCCACATCGATAAGCCTTGATACGTCTGAAGCCTTTGCTTTAGCGTTCGTACACTTGTGACTTAATTTTTTACTGGACACGATCTCTACAGCGTCGAAAGTGTTTTTGGAATCCTTGATTCAAATTCCAATTTCCTTTAAAATTCATACTCTGTTTTTGGTAGTACAAAACAGAGTGCGTTTCCAGGACAGTTTGAATGGGACCTCCTGGAATTCTGCGGAATGCCCATATGGTGGATACTAAAGGAAAGGCTATACTGGAAGAAGATGAACCCTTTCAGCTTGAGGTGGATGATGATTCTCAGGTCATGGATGAGTTTCGGCTGTCTCTCATTGGCAAAGTTCTAAACCCAAAGAAACAGAATGTGGAGAAGTTAATTCAGTATATGCCTAAGCAATGGGGTTTGCAAGACAGATTAACAGCCAATGATCTTGGTAATGGAAAATTTCTCTTCAATTTTATGAACGAGGAGGACATCAATACCGTTCTTCGTCAAGGTCCTTTCCATTACAATTATTGTATGTTTGTCCTAGTGAGATGGGAACCCATTGTTCATGACGATTACCCTTGGGTAATCCCTTTTTGGGTTCGTCTAACCGGAATGCCATTGCACTTCTGGACCGTTAAGAATCTGCGTGGTTTAGGTGGACGCATTGGGAAAGTTGACACTCTAGAGCTCGAAGAAGGACGAATGCTGATTGAGGTTGATACAAGGAAACCTCTGAAATTTAAAACTATGGCATCTTCTCCACGTGGGGAAGAAGTAACTATTGAGATATCCTACGATCTTTTGTTTAAACATTGCACTACTTGTGGATTCTTATCTCATGAGAAAGAGCAATGTACTATGGCTATAGAGGCTTCTCGTGGTACTGCTGCTAGATTGGATGTCTTCTCAAGAGTCCAGCTTCCCAGAGGTGTGCGTACTCAGGCGACGCATGATCATTCTGAGCCTTCAAAGATATCTACTAGGTCTGCGCAACAGGATGAAAACAGTCGGCTCTCTACACGGGGCAATTCAAGCCAACACGGGAATGGAGCATCTGCTAGGCAGCAAGCAATAAAGAGTGGGAATGGAAGTCGATGGACTCAACATTATCCAGATAGGGTGATGCGACGGAGAGAGGCCTGGCCATCTACCCGTTCTACTAGGTCCCCTTATGCACGTAAAACTGAGACTCAATGGCGAGAAAAAAGGTCCAAGTCAGCTGTTTCTCCTAGGCGAGGTGTTGCACGAGATCAGCAACAAACTACAGCTCATACATTGATGGTTGGGACACGAGACAAGCGACAAGGGAAGTCGGAAGTAAATTCTTATGATAGAACTCCAGCTGATACAGAGATGGTTGTCCCTAGCTTGGCAGAGCTAGGTCATCCGGAAGAAACTACGGCTCATGCTCATGGACGCCTAACGAGGATTGCAAGTGCAATTGTGTCTCCACATGCTGTTTCCAACGACAGTGAAATTCGATGTGCAAAGACTCAGAATCACAATGACATAGTTCCTTATGAACGACAGCCCAAACATCAGGATTCTGCTGAGATTCAGCACAATAGCAAGGAAAGGGCCTTGTGTGATAAATCAAAGAGGAGTTTGGGGATCGTCATTGCGTCTCCTACAAGAACTTTTCAGGCCATGGAATCTAATATCACTAAGCGATCCACAGGAATCACACGTGTCCTTACTTTCTCTCCGAAATCTCTGCAAGTGCAAGCTAATGGATTGGAGGGAGATCAGATGATTGGAGCACTGAACGATGTGGAATCAACGCTGGATGAAGAGAATTTGGAACCGGATGAAGATGATTTGGAATATGGTGACCAGAGTGATGACTTATTGGGAGAAGAGCTTATAGCTTTGCAGGAGGAGGAGCGGCAAGGAAAGGAGCTTCGCGCGCAGTTAGGATCCTCTAGAGGAATGGCCAGTAGGGATACCATACATCCTTCACGTGAAAGGAACCGTTTTAATGCTCCATTGGGCATTAAATCTAAGAAAACAGAGTTTTTCGTCGCGGCTCACCACGGAACTATGGTTCGTCTTCTGGTTCACGTGTTGCTGAGAAGAAGGACAAGAAGAAAGACAGCCAAGGGCGTGGAAGGAGGAGCAGACATCATGATCAAGATTCTGATGGTTTGATGGGATCCAAGAACCCATCAAAACGGTATCCATGAGGACACTCAGTTGGAACTGTCGAGGGATTGGAAACAACCTCACAGTTCGACGCCTTACGGAGATGTGTCAGAAGCATCGCCCAGGACTTGTGTTTCTTTCTGAGACGAAGAATAGGAGGCTGCTGTTGCAAGACATTCAGGCCGACTTAGGATTTGATCGCTTGTTTACCGTTGAGCCACTTGGCCACAGCGGTGGTTTAGCTTTGTTTTTTATGGATGAATTTCAAGTTAATGTACTTTTTTCAAATAACCGAATGATTGACATTGAGGCAGTCATTGATGGAATAAAAGTCTACATGACATTTGTTTATGGGGACCCTGTGTTAGAGAGACGTGATTTGGTATGGGAGCGCCTTACGCGCTTCTCAACAACAAGAAATGGACCTTGGTTCATGATAGGAGATTTTAATGAAATTACATGTCATGCAGAGAAGGAAGGTGGCAGACAACGCTCTGATAGCTCATTTCTGCCCTTTAAACAGATGCTAAGTGATTGTGGTATGCTAGAGTTTCCTTATACAGGCAACATGCTATCTTGGGTTGGAAATAGAGCAGGGAGGACGACAGTTAGATGCCGACTTGATAGGGCTGTTGGGAATGAAAACTGGCATGAAAAATTCCCTCATTCAAAGGTTAAGTATATGAGACTTTGGGGATCGGATCATCGTCCGATACTAGCTGATATACTGAGGAAGAAACCTAGGAGAGCAAGGAATTTCAAATTCGATAAGAGATGGTTAGATAATGAGGAGCTCAGGCAAATAATTCTTGAGGGATGGAAGTCACCGGATCTCCCACCAGACGCAAGTATAATGGAACACATTGCAAGCTGCAGGCGAGCATTAAGCGAATGGAAAAGACAGCATAATCTGAATTCAGAGAAAACGGTCGAGGAGCTAAAGGAAAAGGTCAATCGCTTATCCTCAAATGATGATGCCACTACTGAGGAAATTGCGGCAGCTATTAAGGAACTATCTGACGCCCTTAAGGCGGAGGAGATGTTCTGGAAACAGAAGTGTCGGATTTTCTGGTTGCGTGAGGGGGATAGGAATACAAAATTTTTTCATGCCCTTACAAAGCAAAGGAGAGCAAGGAATAGAATTACCCAATTACTGGATGAGGATGGAAATGTTGTGGAGGATGAGGAAGGATTGGTAGCCATTGCTACAAATTATTTTAGACACATCTTTCAATCCTCAAATCCTGAGGCAATAGAGGAAGCACTCTCTGAGGTATCTACCACGATTACCTCAGCAGATAACGCGACCTTAACATCCCCGGTTACTGAGTGGGAGGTTAAACTAGCTCTTTTTGCGATGCACCCAGAGAAAGCTCCAGGACCGGATGGAATGACGGCGTTGTTCTATCAGAAATTTTGGGATATTGTAAAGGATGATCTAACTCTTATGGTTAATCAATTCCTTTTCGAGGGAACGGTGCCTTCTGGCCTAAATGACACTAACATATGTCTCATTCCAAAAGTGGAGAAGCCAAACCAGATGAGCCAGTTACGCCCTATTAGCTTATGTAATGTTAGCTACAAGATTATCTCTAAGGTCTTATGCCAGAGATTAAAGAAGTTTCTCCCAGACAGGATCTCAGAGACCCAGTCAGCCTTTGTTGCTGGGAGACAGATATCTGATAATATTATGATAGCTCAAGAGTTGTTCCACGCCCTAAGAACAAAACCGAGTGGCAGAAACAAGAGGATGGCTATCAAAACAGATATGAGTAAGGCCTACGATAGAATGGAATGGTCCTTCATTGAGGCCACCATGAGGAAGATGGGCTTTTCTGAGGTTTGGATAACTATGATAATGAGATGTGTGACTTCAGTCAAATACAAGGTCCTTATGAATGGACATCCAAGAGGGAATATTGTCCCGGAGAGAGGGCTACGACAAGGAGATCCTCTGTCCCCTTTCATTTTTATTCTGTGCACGGAAGCGCTCGTTAGCCTTCTTAATCACGCAGAGAATCAAGGGAAGATAACAGGGATGCGCATTACGCGTGCGTGTCCCTCTGTATCTCACCTTCTCTTTGCTGATGATAGTCTGTTTTTCTGTAAGGCGGAGCCCCGTGAATGTGAAGAAGTAATGAAGGTGGTCACGATGTATGGACAAGCTTCAGGACAATGCATAAATTTCGAGAAGTCTTCTTTACTCTTTGGTAAAAGAATCGGACAGGTTGTGAGACAAGAGATCAAAGACACACTTGGGATCCAAAATGAAGGAGGAATGGGGTCATATCTGGGTATACCAGAGGATATAAGTGGATCCAAATGTAAACTCTTTGCATTCCTTAAGGACAAGCTGAGAAATAGAGTGAATGGATGGACTGGGAGATGGCTTTCTAAAGGCGGGAAAGAAGTGATGATAAAATCAATCCTGCTTGCCCTTCCGACGTATGTAATGTCTTGTTTCCTTCTCCCATTGGAGATTTGTGAGAATCTAGCCAGTGCCATTGCACAATTCTGGTGGAGCTCAAACCCACCAAAAAGGGGTATTCACTGGTCAACATGGGACAAATTATGCTTACCCAGAGATGAAGGTGGTATTGGTTTTAGGATGATTCATGAGTTTAACCTGGCGCTACTGGCAAAACAATTATGGCGACTGGTACAAAACCCAGACTCTTTGGTTGCTCGCGTCTTGAGAGGTCGGTATTATAGATTGAGTACGCCTTTGCGTCAAATCAATACTAGCAGTCCCTCATATGTGTGGACAAGCATATCGGCAGGAAGAGAATTGCTACTGTTAGGAATTAGACATAAGATTCATTCGGGGTATGAGGTTAAAGTTTGGGAGGACCCTTGGATTCCTACTATGCCTGCGAGACCGGCAGTCCCTCTGGCACCGGTTCTACATCCGAATATGCGTGTAAGCGATTTAATTAACCAAACAACGAAGACTTGGGATGAAAGACGACTCCAGGATTACATTAGTGCGGATGACATTCCACTCATCAAGAGCATGGCTATTAGTTCCACACACCGACGAGATACGTACTGCTGGAGCTATTCAAGGACTGGACAGTATACTGTTAAGTCTGGATACTGGGTAGCACGAAATATCCTGAGGAAGGAGGATGAAACTGGAGTATGTGAGTCTAGTATCACAAAGCTCCAAGCACATGCATGGAAGGTCAGGGCTCCCCAAAAGATGTGCCATCTTATGTGGCAGGTGATTACAGGACATGTAGCTGTCACAAGCATTTTAAATTACAGGCATATGAGGTGTGACAATCACTGTCCTCGATGTGGTGAGCCAGAGGAGACGATCACACATGCAATATTCGAATGCCCACCTGCGTTACAGGTTTGGGCGCTATCATCCACGCCCACCAATCCAGCTATGTTTCCGGTTCAAAGCACGTACGCGAATATGGATTATCTGTTCTGGAGGAAGAATGCAATAATGGAGCCGGAATTGGATAGGGATCCTTATCCTTGGCTAATCTGGTACATTTGGAAGGCTAGGAATGATAAGTTATTCCGAGGCATTGATAGGGATCCATTGGAAGTGGCGCGTTACGCAGAGAGTGAATGCCAAGCATGGTTCCAAGCAAATGAGCAGGAAATACCGCCTCCTCTTGGGGATGAAATAGGTGAAGACCAGGCCTTAAGCTTGGGGAACATCTGCATGGTGGATGGATCTTGGACTTCAACGGACTCCTTCAGTGGATGTGGGTGGGTTTTGAATGATGCTTCTGGAAATAGCCAGTTACTGGGGGTGCGTAATTTTGATCGAGTGGAATCGGCATTGCATTCAGAGTTGGAAGCACTGCGGTGGGCAATGGAGAACATGCTTCAACATTCGCCATGCCAGAGCTTTGGAACTGATTGTAAGGAGTTGATCGAAATGCTCAGGAATCCTCAGGCATGGCCTAGCTTCTCAACAGAGGTGGAAAAATTGATGACGCTGAAGATCTGTTTTCCAGACTTCAAGATCTCTTATGTCCCTAGACTTCAAAATGGCGCTTCTGATTCTTTAGCTAAGTTAGCTAGGTCCTTTTATCGTAAGCTTTTGTATGTTGGTTGTTCTGTTCCGGTCTGGTTACCCAGACCACCTCAAGTCGTTTGAGTAATAGAACAGCCGTTTGACGTCAAAAAAAAAAAAAAAAAAAAAAAAAAAAAAAAAAAAAAAAAAAAAAAAAAAAAAAAAAAAACCTATATACAGTATATAGTTAAATTTATTTCTTAACAGAGGCAGTAACAGTATATACTGTACTGCCTCTCAGAGTTTTCTTATGTTAAGAAATAAATTTAACTTGAAAAGGTTTTGATCGCAGGAACAACAACATAATAAACTTTTTTTAACTGCGTAAGATAGTTTTAGGATTCACTCATGAGTTTCTCGTGGCCGGCGTACATGTACACACGCACGTAACGAAACGCTTTACGACTATATATACCACATGCAGAAACAAAATACAAAGGAAAAGGGATACACACTGAAACGACGCCGTAACTAAAACGACAACAGTTTATGGATTTTCTTCTTTGCTTTCTTCTCCTTGATAGGATCCAAGCTTGGTCTCCACCCTCTTCCCGACAATTGCCTGCTCAAAAACTCCGACCTCCCTTCCTCCTCCGTCACAGCCTCCAACTTTCCAACCGACGTGGCAGCCACCACCGCATCAACCGCCGGCTTATTATTATAACTTTTAGAAGTAAACCAAGGAAGAATCCCATCGTAGTAGCTAAACGATGATCTTACCATCGCCGTGGCACTAAACAGCATTTTACGCATCTCCTCTGACGTCATCACCGCCGATGATGATGATGGTGGTTTAACGCCGCCGCTACCGCTTCTTTTGGCCGGGAGGACCAAGTAGATTTTTCCCGGCTCGAGTGTGTTGTCTGCCGGTAGAGGAGTCAGCTTCTTCTTCACCGTCTTCCCATCTTTGTTGAATGTTATCGATGAAGGATCAAACTCGACAACGACGTGTTGAGGATTCTCCAGCATGATCTCAGCTACCGTCGTCTCTTCCTCTAAGTTTTGTACTCTTCCGTCGGACAATACAACTTTTCCGGCAGCCATCGCCGCCGTTTCCAGCTTCCGGGGACCGATTGCGTTACCCATTCTAAGATCAGGATGATCATGTGCGTGTAAACTTATACACACGCAACATAACACATGAAATGGTTTGGTTTGTATGGAGTTCGTTAAACGGTTCCATCCTTATACTTTAGTGATTATTTATTCATATATTGTATTGGTGTGGGTTTGTTGGGTAAGATCACGAATGGTTAAGGTCTTCATCCAACGGTCGAGAAACTCTTTTGCTGCTCACGACGTACTTTAGACTTCAATTATTTTATATATTCACTGTTGCGTGAAACGAAAGTGAAAAAAAAACTGTTCAGCCACACATGTTTCTCTACTAACTTCACAAAGTTATAATCCAAACTTAAAAATAATACTCCTCCATTTTTAATACATGACGTTTATGATTATGCCCATTGTTTGAAAAATATTTAGTTTATACATTTTGTAAATTAAAATATCATTTATTATTTATCTAACCATCATTTAACTAATAATAAAATAGAACATATGTATCTTTAGAGTAATTCCAAAAGATTTTCAAACCCTTGAATTTTATGTTTTTTTAGCTTTAACAAATTCTCAAATTTTGAAACATTATTTACTTTTCATTTTAATCCTTATATTTTTGAAATTTCTCCAATTGTTTTATCATTGTTCGTCGTGTAACTTCACCTTGGATATATATTGTGTTCTAAATCCACCAAAACAGTCTATTGTGGATCTGAAAGCTCATGATCACTTTTGGACCCAATTTCAGTAAGAAGTTAAGCAGGTCCAGGCCCATACGTCATTATCATCATTTCAACCCATATCGAGCACGACGAGGTTGAATTAGTGTTCCGAAGATCGCGGAAGTAGTTAGAGGAAAATGAGACTATAAAAAGGGAGCTAGAGCAGAGCATAACACATACGAAAAACCCTAGAACTAATCACTACTCTCATCGACCTCACTTCTTAGCCTTTAGTTCGTTTATAGTTTCGATCTCTCTTTGTTATTCTCGATCTCAATTATCACTTTGTATCCAACCATATATTCAATAAAGTCCATTTTTTTCAACCGAATTTCGATTGTATCGTTGTGTTCTAAGTGCATCGTTTTCCATATCTTTTGTCTTCCCTAGATTAAACTCTTGATCACTACAAAATACTTAATGTGGATTTTAGGATCTACAATCACCAACCCACCCTTCTTCCAAGACTCGATTCTTTTACATGTAATGCTTGTGGACTCAAGGGAGATCAAAACCCTTACACATGCTTTCATTGTGGTTTTATGATCCATCAAGAATGTCTTGTCCTTCCACCTGTCATTAACATCAAGCATCATGAACATCGTGTTTCTCGTACTTTGATTCTTGGTGTTGTGAATTCTGTGTGCGGAGTTTGTCGCAAGAAGGTTGATTGAACAGATGGGGGTTTTCTTGTGGGAGGTGTCTTGGATATGTCGTTCATTCTAAATGTGCTGTTGAGAATAATCTTAAAGATAGCTTAACTCCCAAGCTAACCTAAACTTATGTGAAATAGCAAAGTTATCTTATCTAAGAGTTATATAGATAAATTGAGCTTATTGAGAAAAGGAGTATCATATCTCTATATAAGAAGATGCAAACATGTTGCATAAGTTATCTTGGATATGTCGTTCATTCTAAATGTGCTGTTGAGAATAATCTTAAAGATAGCTTAACTCCCAAGCTAACCTAAACTTATTTGAAATAGCAAAGTTATCTTATCTAAGAGTTATATAGATAAATTGAGCTTATTGAGAAAAGGAGTATCATATCTCTATATAAGAAGATGCAAACATGTTGCATAAGTTGTGAGTTTATAGATTGATTTGTGAGAGCCTAATTTTTGAGTTATTTTCTTAAGTTAATAAGAAGAGTTTTGTTATAAACATTGATCTCTTTATCTTGTGATCACAACAATATTTGGTATCAGAGCCAAACAAAAGAGAACCAACAACAACTATGGGAGATTTAATAACCATCGTTAACAAACCAAAAGAAGGTTCATCATCCTCGATTAGCTGTCCCATGCTAACGGCAAAACTATACTGTGTGGGCAATCAGGATTAAGATTGTGGGAACCGAAATTTACCCTTGTCGATTTCCGTTAAATAAGGAAACTTAGGAAAACCCTAATTTTTCAGAGGAACCGGATCTCTGCGAAAGCCAACGACAAGTAACCAAATAAATGCGAAAAATATGAAAAACGTAATAAAACAAATTTATAGAGAAAGTCGATCTTATTTCCGATTCGCGTAAGAGCGTTGCGATCATTACAAAGAATCACAAAGGCTTTGGCGCAAGGGCCATCAGCGAGTTACAAACATAAAACCCTAAATCTAGTCGAATCGCAGCTCAGTAACGAAAGACGGAAAAAGATAAGAAAAAAGGTTTAATTGATTTCGGACTAAACCTTATGAAAGGCTGCCTACGTACCCCTTTCGAGGATCAATTCGAACGTAGTTCAGTTGATAGAGCTGGACCAGAGATCGAACTGCCTGGGCGAGTTCGTCTAGTAATTGAGCGCCAGTCATAGAAACCGAACTTGTTGAGAATAAAGCCTAGGTTTCTAAGTGCGGAAAATTCTAAGTCTAGAAAAGTTGTAAAAGTCTCAGATGAGAGCTCTGAAATTCGTCATTTTCTTCTGCCCTATGCCTCTTGCTTATATACTCCCTTCCTAGGCGGTTTAGTCTTTCGATTTTGCCAAGATTCGAGCTTATCGGGAATCTTCCATTTATCTTTATCTTTCTTTTTTTCCCGCGGAAATCTTCTATTTATCCTCAAACTTGACATTTATCTCCAAGTTTGACATTTATCTTCTTTCTGTGAGTAAATCGTCAAAACGTCATCGCATCTTTGGGTTAGACTTCGTTAAAGTCGCGAGATAGGCTTTTATCGCGTTTTAGGAACTTTCGAACCGTTTTGCGACAAAACCGTTTCATGACTTTTAGACGAGGTCGTTTCCTGATCCGATGCCGTTTTTAGTAAGTTCTCCGAGTTAATCGTAAAGTTTAGCTATGTTCGTTTTTCGGTTAATTGTTGCCGTTTTTAAGATTCACTCGACGTTTTTTATTAAAAACTCGTTTTTTACGATTTTTACAAAAATTCTAGAATAAACCGTTTAGACAATGTTTGGTGTTTCGTTTAACCGTTACCGTTTTATACGTTTTCCTCGAGTTCTTTTCGAGAAAACAAAGTTTTACAGTTTTTATCGTAAAACTCGAACGATAGGACGGATAGAGACGAAACGGGAGACATTTCGACCGTGGTTCGGAACATGATCGTGTCGAAGGACGTAAGCCTTGAATCGGGGATGTGGGAGAACGAGGCTCGGGATGGTCGGTTCGACGTACGGCGAGCTGCCCGGGAAGCTTCTAGCTCGCCGTTCGGTGAGCTAGTCGTGACGGGACTAGCTAGAGTATTACGGCGGTTTCGGTTTTTCGCGGTTTTGTGCTTAACTTGGGCGATCGTGTAATCGACGTGTGTTTTGTTCTTACGAGATAACGATCTTCCGAGTTTTCCGCGGATTTCCTTTGTTCGGAAATCTCTTTTGAATTTATAAAATGATTTCTCGAGTTTTATAAAATGATTTCCCGAGTTTTATAAAACGATTTCTCGAGTTTTATTAAACGATTTCTCGAGTTTTATAAAACGATTTCTCGACTTAGCGAGTTTTATAAAAGGACTTCTCGAGTTTTATAAAACGACTTATTGAGTTTTATAAAACGACTTATCGAGTTTTATAAAACAACTTCTTGAGTCTTATAAAACGTATTTTTATTTTTACGGAAACTCTTAGCCATTGATTCCGTCGTGACCGATTTTGACACCAACAGTTAGCCCCCAGCTCGCTAGAATCTTGAGCTTCTAGCGTAAGGTTCTTGCGAGTGGTTAGCCAGTATTAGTTAAGTTAGGTGGAATTAATGGTTGGAAAGGTCTGTTGAGAGCGATCTTTCCATTCCCCAGGAAGCGGAAAGCATTTAAGATTAGTGCTGCGCCTTGTGAAGACTGCTTACGTACCCTATTGAAGGGATCACGCCTTTCGTAGTTCGTTTTGGAGTTAAGGTTTGTATGACCTGTTTCCTAGCAAGACCTTTACGGTCTGGTTATGTGTATTGGGCCTTTGCCGGCCTTGAGACTAACATCGTAGGCCGTTTGGTCTGGCCGAACGTGGCTGTTACAGTTTTCGGACTGGCCGTGTGTGGCTCTGTGTCCCTGCCGCTTTTGCGGATTTATTAAAAATCAGTTTTCGTTTTTAAGAGCGTGTTTTAATTCGTATGAATGTAGAGGGAAGAATATGAGTTGATATTGAGGGAGGTCCACGAGTTGTCATCTCGCATTCCTTTCCCTTTGTGGATCGCCTTATTCGTTTGCTCGTTTTAGGATGTTTAGCAAATCGAGTTAGCATTTAGATATAGACGAAGAAACATGCCTTTAGGATCTCGATTCATGCCTTGAGACGTTATAGACCAATGGGCTACGTTTAGGGCAAGACCTTGTGTCGGGTGTTTGACACCAACAGTTAGCCCCCCAGCTCGCTAGGACTGTTGCGAGTTTGTTGTGATCAGCAACAAACTATTTTTAAGTGATAGATGTTTACGTTGTTTGGGCCTTCGCGAAGGATACGTACGTTAAGAATTTTTGCGTATTTTTATAGTCGCGGATGAAATGTTAGGTCTTCCAAGAAAATGAATTTATCGAGGAATGTATTTGTATAAAAAAACTATTCTCCGGGTGTCTGCGACGTCTCGCAGTGCCGAAAGTTGGTTTTTATTTTGTGTGCCGCGTTTCGTGTTTAAAACGTTTGCGGGCTCGAAGATGTTTCGCGGGGTTGCGGGGGTTTTGTCTTAACCCTGCTTTGCAGGAACACTTTGGTTCGTTTGCGGATATTCGCAATTAAAACTTACATTCTTGTTTGGATGTTAGGTAGTTTTATAATTTGTGCTAGAGCAATTAGGACCTAGAGGTCGCGTAAGTTGTTTCCACGAAACGAAGTGTTTTTCTTTACGGTGCTTTGTGAAGTGTTGACCCTCCGAGATTCATACGGCTCAGGAGCTCTGTTACGAGCATTTTCTTACACGTCGAATTTTGTAGGCAACTTGCTTCGGAAATAGAGTGAATCGTGAGAATACAAAACTTAGCCGATTTTCGACAAGTTTGCATTATCTGTTGATTGTATTGGCTTGGCGTGAAGGTTGTATTTAGCCGTATAACCAAGGGCGTTTTACATTTTCTGTTAATCGTTTTGGCTTGGCGTGAAGGTTGTATTCAGCCGCATAGCCAAGGACGTAGGTTGTAAGGGATTAGACCATGACACCTTTGTGCTATCAAGTCGAGTCGGTTTGTAGACTTGGATCCGGTCATCGAAGCGAAATGTGATCGGACAAGGGACAAGTAGCGTTTGTCGAGATTGATATGCCAAGTATGCTCATGGTTGTAGAAAACATTTTTCCATTTTAGGTTCGATTTATACGGTGAAGATTTCGTATAATCTTTCCTTCGTTCGTACGAAAGTTGTTTCTTTTTTACTCGAGGGAGATCGAGCCTAAGAATCTTAATGCAGAGCCCGTGCGGAGTCGTTCGCGGGGCGGTCTCATTCTCGGATGTAATCAGGAGGAGCGAGAGCGGATGCTCGTGAACCGAAGGGCTAATGAATGAGATCTTTAAGATCGTGGCGCGAGGAAGCAAAGTTTAGATTGGTTGCTCAGTGCCGGATCGTATAGCTTGGCTTTCGCTATAAGGTAGGTACTCTTCGCAAAACCTGTTGTGTTTACTATCGAAAGTTACTTCGTTATGACATGATCCTGACTATACGAAGGATTTTTCGCGTAAATAACGGGCGATGAGTTTAGTAAATTGGCACGACGCATTGGGTTAACAATGTTTCCGCAGATTTTTTGAGAAACCTTTCCGCTTAGTTTTTGATTCTTCGGTGATAGTTTTTCGGAGTCACTTGTGTTATTTCACCGAGATCTAGTCGCAAAATGTTTTAGCGGGTTTCTCGGGTGGAATGAATCACATGACCAGCAATAGGATCAGTTGGCGAGAAGGGAGGACGTGTTCCCTATTGCTGCTTTGTGTTCTCGATTTTTCTTTTTGCCGCAAATGTTCTTGATATTATTCCGTGACTCACTTGGTTCGACGGAGAATGAGATCAATGCTTTGACGCCTAAAGATTTCTCGTATAATTTTTCGATTCTTATACGAAACTTGTTCTATCAAGTTGGAGAAGATCTTTATGATATCGGGAAATCATCGAGTTTCACTCTGAAGTTTCGCAGATATTTTCTAACCGCATGATTGCGACGAGAGATGCTGTATAGTCCTCGAGATTATTTCCCAGATGGTTTGGATCAGTCTTTAGCATTTAGACGGATCTTAGATTGTCGTTTGCTTTTGGGATGATTTTGACGAGGCGTCTCGCATCGTCCGAATGTTTTTCCGCTTATTTTTACAAGAGTTTGCTGTATAGAAAGCGTTTTCTTGATGCGAGGAAAAATTTTCGGCTAAAGAAGAAAGACGAGTTTCCTTTGAAGGATTCGGATGATCGATAATCCGGGTAGGTTAAAGACCGTGGTGGATTGGCGATGATTTGGAGTATGTCTCATTTACAAAAATTTCTAGGAGAGATTCGGTTTTAAGACGACGTCAGCGTCTCTAGCTCCTTCTTTCTTTTTGGAAATGAGTATGCTCGAATGTGTGGCGATTGTTTCTCGGTTGTACGAGAGATTGGATCGGTTTGCGAGTTATGCCTGAATGGTTAGAGAATAATAGATCGAGATAGACAAAAATTGCTTACGACCTAGCATTCTAGACTATCCCCTAAATTCTAAATTCCCTAGGTTTTACTGCAGTTTACAAGACGTTTTCATTTCTTACCTACGAGAAAGTAGAAGTCTAATAAAATTTTCAAATCGGACATACCTTAGATGATTTGGAACCACCTATTCTTCGTTCTTCGTCTTTTGACTTACTTTTGTATGAATCGGTCTTCGACGAAATAAACGATAGTTTCGGAGTGAGGAAGGGATTTCATCGTCCGAGTTTATGTTCTTGTTTCTTCGTACTGCTGGTTTTACTTAACCGACTAGGTGCGCTTTGTATATCGAAAAATCAATCACGTGTTTATGATTGGATGTTTTCGACTTAGCATGGCAGAGTTTCGTAAAACCGGATTGCGTTTAGAGAGTTCAGATCTCTCGTATAGTTTAGGCAACTTTGGTGTTAAGTCAACCGTTGACGTCTTAGACGATTGATTCGAACTTAGACGAAGAAACAAGTCTTTGCAGTTTTATCGTAAAATCCCGATGGAAATTCCGATTGAGACGAAACGAGAATCAGCGCGATCAGGACTCGAGAGAGAAACTCGAGGATTGGTTCAGCTTGACGTAGGGCAAGTCGGGTGAACCCTTTCAGCTCGCCGTGTGGCGATCTGGATGGTAAGAACACTTGGGGGCAAAGTCAGCGCCTCTTGGGCGAGCTAGGCGCTTGGTTCGGATCGAAGTTCGGCGAGCTAAGACGCTTGGTTTAGCTCTACGTTCGGCGAGCTGAGGCAGCTTGGTTTAGCTCTATGTTTGGCGAGCTAAGACACTTGGTTTAGCTCTACGTTCGGCGAGCTGAGCCAGCTTGGTTTAGCTCTACGTTTGGCGAGCTAAGACGTTTGGTTTAGCTCTACGTTCGGCGAGCTGAGCCAGCTGGGTTTAGCTCTACGTTCGGCGAGCTATAACGCTTGGTTTAGCTCTACGTTCGGTGAGCTAAGACGCTTGGTTTAGTTCTACGTTCGGCGAGCTGAGCCAGCTGGGTTTAGCTCTAGGTTTGGCGAGCTAAGACGTTTGGTTTAGCTCTACGTTCGGCGAGGTAAGAAGCTCGGTTTAGCTCTACGTTCGGCAAGCTGAGCCAGCTGGGTTTAGCTCTACGTTCGGCGAGCTATTTTTATTTTTACGAAAACTTTTAGCCATTGATTCCGTCGTGACCGATTTTGACACCAACAAAGATACTTCCCAAGGTTCACAAAGTTTGGGAGTTCGTTGAGACAGAATCAACCGAGAGTGATAAGAACGACATGGAGATCTCATTACTCTTTCAATCCATTCCCGAAGTTCTTATCTTACAAGTAGGAGAGCTTACCTTGGCAAAACAAGTATGGGATGCTATCAAAACTCGACATGTAGGGGCAGACAGAGTTAGAGAAGCAAGGTTACAAACCCTAATGGTTGAATTTGATTGCTTAAAGATGAAAGACAACGAGAAAACCGATGACTTTGTCGGCAAGCTATCTGAGATATCATCAAAATCAGCCTCCTTAGGTGAAGCCATTGAAGAAACAAAACTTGTGAAAAAGTTTCTCAAGTGCTTTCCCCGGAAAAATATACATCTGGTAGCTTCCATTAAACAAATGCTTGATCTTAAAGTTACTAGTTTTGAAGACATTGTTGGTCGTTTGAAAGCTTATGAAGAAAGGATTTGTGATGAAGAAGGACAGAGCGATCAAAAAAATCTAATGTATGCTACTTCGGAAATACCACACACTCAATCATATGGAGACTACAGAGGCATAGGTCGAGGAGAAAGATTTTATGGCAGAGGATGCGATCGCGGAGGCAGGTCGGACAGAGAGTTTGATTACTTAAAAGTCACATGGTTCAGATGTGATAAGCTTAGGCACTTTGCTTCCAGCTGTCCCAACAGATTGTTAAAATTGCAGGAGGCATATGAGAGCAAGAATGATGAAACACACGAAGCTGATGGATTGCTAATGAATGAAGTTGTATATCTTAATGAGAAGAATGTGAAGCCAAAGGAGTTTGAAACCAATATTGACAACCACAGAGTTTGGTATCTTGACAATGGAGCATCAAACCACATGACTGGCGTACTAGATTACTTCAAAACCATTGATGAGAGTATTATGGCGAATGTTAGATTTGGTGATGAATCAAGAATCGACATCAAAGCCAAAGGATCTATATTGTTCACAAGTTAAACCGGAGAACGTAAGATTCTAGCCGATGTATATTTCATCCTGGATCTCAAAAGCAATATCATAAGTCGTGGACAAGCCACAAAATCTGGATGTGGAGTAATAATGAAGGAAGAATATCTACACTTTATGATAAAGAAGGAAATCTCATTGTCAATGCTAAAAGATCAACCAATCGGCTTTACAAGGTTATTATGGACATTGTTATACCATGTGCTTTCAGCTGTCTACCAACACTGAGTATATCTTATGGCATACACAAATGGGACATATTGGAGCAACCAAGATGAAGACAATGGTGAAGAATCAACTCGTCGTGGGTATACCAAGAGAATGGAACATGTACAGCATGCTTACTTGGTAAGCAAACAAGGCACCCGTTCCCAACATCAACCTTGTACCGGGCTACTAAGAAACTCAAACTCATTCATGGCGATCTATGTGGTCCTATATCACCACCTATAGCTGGTGGGAACACATAAAATATTTGTGCTGTTGAGGCTCCGGTGAACATTAACTGTTTCTGAGTGTATTAACGAGAAAGGCTGTGAAATTATGGGTTGTTAATCTTTTGCAGGCCTCGATGATTCAAGGTTCCATCAACGCCCACCGCCTCAACACCTTCAGACAGATGTTTAAGGAAGGCTCAGTGTACTCTATTAGTGGGTTTGACATTCTGCGTAGCAATGTTAACTTCAAGCTGTCAAACTCCAACCTCTACATGAGCTTCAGTGATCAAACCGTCTTGCTGGGATAACCAAACTATTGAATCCAATACCCATGTAGCTGTTCAAGTTCCGCAATGAACATCAGCTACTTTCTTAAGCAAACATCAATACTCATTTTTCTGAGTGCTATCTCGGCCTCTGCTTCTAAAACATATTATTCTAATATCGCAATTAACAATAGCTACTTGCTGATGTTTTCACTGCTAATTATTATTTGGCAGATATTTTAGGTGAATTGACTGAGATCACAAGCACACTGAATAAAGACTCATGCACAGAGCATAGTACGTGTGATGGCGACCATTAAAGTTAAGAGGTTAGTCTCGCTATACTAGGAAAACATTTCTTCATTGGATTCCTCTCAGAAACACTACAACGGTTAACTCTTTAAATTTTATGTGCTAACCCAGCCTCCGTAATAATATCTTTTGGTCTCCTCTGAAACGTAATTTCCAAGTCGATGCTCGATCTTCTTTTTTTGGTTCCACTACAACTTTCATTAACCAAATTTGTAAATACAAAGATTTTAATCTCACAGAGATTTAAACCTCACATACAACACCGAAATCCAGTATCACCTAGGAACACTTAGAATGATCATACGCTACCCAATCGACACAACATTTTATTTTTGACCACACTGAGAACGAATTCATCCCACCAAGTCAATGCTCTTTCCGTTGCACCTTTGGTTATCCAGTAACAGTTACCTAATTTAAAAAACTTTGAATGAACACTTGCAAACACCAACCTATTACACCACCATATCGGGAGACAAGAAACTTGGCAGGTCATGTGCCCTTCTCATATGCTAATTACTCATCTCTCTCCTATTTTTTTTCTTCAAAGATTCAAACTTAAGTGAAACTAATGGTCAATATTTTTTGTGTATCGTAATTGCGGAAATGGAGAGATATGCGTTTAAAAGAGTTGCATCAAACTTAGTATTATATCTAACAAATGAAGTAAAGATGAGTAATTCAAGAGCAGCCAAGACAGTAAACACTTGGGCTGGTTTCATTTCTATGTTGCCTCTTTTCTCTGCTTCTTTGCTGATGTGTATAGTGATAGATTCTTCAGTATTGTTTCTTATTCTGTCTACTTTGTGGTACGAGTCCTTTACATTGAACTATATACATATTTGTATTGGTATATGTTGAAATACTTACGTTAATGTTGAAACTTTCTTTTATCGCTATGCTTATCTAATGAAAAAAAAAAATGGTAAACCATTTTCCGGAAAGAGAATGTGAAAGTTTCAGTAGCCACACGTTGTGGAAATTTGGTGTGGTGCAGATTCAAACTCGGTTCCTTGTAGGAATCCACGGAACGCCTTGACCACATCATAAGATGTAGGGATCCACGGAACGTCTTGGCTATTTTATGATCGATTATCATTTTTACTAACATTACGATCTATTATTGAAACTATTTTGTTAATAATCAATAAGACTGACCACCTAATGATGTGCACTAAGCAAGATTAGAACGAATGGTTTTGAACTGTCTAACTTAAAAATTAGTGACTAAATGTGCCAAGTAATGTTTGAAAAAATAGTTTAGACAGTAATGGATCACCATAAATTTATAGGAACTACATATTTTGGCGCCTCAGATTACGTAGTTTGATAGCTTTTCTAAATTGTTTATTTTCTACAATTTTAATCTTTTCTAAAAAATACCAAACTCAAATTTATACCGATCCCTCGATCCTACATTCCTACTATCTTCACCTACAAATTTATAGTCACATCACCAATACATTTCAATAATAACCGAACAATCAGAAATCAAATACCAATTAACCAACAAAACACATTCAAAGAAACCCACACAATAACACTTGGCCTACAACTGTTTTTCTTAGAACATCCAACAACAAATTACCTTAATAGTCCACAGAATTTACAAATTTAAAACCCTTAGAGTGTTATACATTACAAATTGGACCTTATCTCAACTAAGTCGACATCCTTTGCTTTGTGCATATTTAATTGACAAACATTACATAATACTATCAAAAAATTTCTCCCAATCACCAAATCGGGGCCAATTTTTTTTTTGGGAAGTTTACTAAAATGACACAAAACTATTATGTTATTACTAGAATGACGTTGTGCCAAAAAAAAAATACTAGAATGACTCATACTTTTAAAAAATTATTAAAATGTTTTTGTGGTCGAAATTACCCTTGTCCATAGTTATAACAAAAAAAAACATTACTAAAGTACCCCTAATATTTGATCGACGACAGATTTTTTTTTAAAAAAAAAAATCTATCAAGTGATAAGTCTGTTTATAAAATCGGTATAGAAAAAGAAATCTACCATTAAAATGATGTCAGATTTTATAAGAAACGCCATATTTATTTCCATGGCAGATTTAATTGTCTGATTTTAATAGAAAATAGATTTTTAACTGTATGTCTATCGAATGAGGTAGCAAATTTGTTAGAAATGGTAGATTTATGTGGTCAATTTATTTTTATATGTTAGACTTATTTTTTTATGGCAGAGGTATATATCCGACTTAAAATTGTTTGTAGACTTTTTGTTTATATGGTGGCAGACTTTTTAATTTATGTTATGGCAGATTTATCACGAAAATCTGGATTTGTGTAAACCAATTTTAATTCCGGTCTGGTTTACATTAATTTTGAATCATGTTTATTTTCAAAATTAATTTCTACGGAAATCTGGATTTATCTAAGTTAAAATTATTTTGTTCTCGTACTATCTCTTCCACTCACTATGATTGAAGTCACAATGCATCACAGCTCAGCCAAAAACATTGCATTTGTTTTTTTCGTTGGTGTCAACAAAAAAAAATGAAGATGTGATCTATTATACCAACTGTGTACTCAAAAGAGGACGTGGATGATCAACAATTAAACTTTTTACAATGCCAATAAACCTAAGAAACAATAAGGTATTTGATTTCCTTTGTTCACTTCAAGATGCTAAAGCTTTGAGTGTTAGAAGCCGTGCAACTACAACAGATAAGAAACTCAATCCCTACAACAGATAAGAAACTCAATCCCTACAACAGATAAGAAACTACAACAATTAAACTTTTTACAATGCCAATAAACCTAAGAAACAATAAGGTATTTGATTTCCTTTGTTCACTTCAAGATGCTAAAGCTTTGAGTGTTAGAAGCCGTGCAACTACAACAGATAAGAAACTCAATCCCTATCTCAACACATTCCTGCTTAGGCCTACTCCTGCTCATGTCCCATCTTGAGCCTGTTTCAGTCTCTTGCTCTTGTCCTGTCTTGAGTCTGTCTCCCACCCGAGAGAAATTGATAATTTGATCCCCTATGTCTTAACCTTGGTCTCATAATCAAAATCTGATTTTCCATCCCTCCTGTTTTGTCTTGAATTTCTTGGGTGGAAGCAAACTGACACTATCATATTCAACACCAGAAAATGGAATTTGAAACCAAAGTAGTTTAATTATAAAATTTCCATAAAGAAGAACACACAAGAGACTTCAAGCAAAGAGCAAGATGCTGCTGACGTTGTAAGACTAGAAGATCCAAAGAGTGTCTCAAAAATAAATAATCACATTTGTTTCCTAGTCTTCCGGCTTTGCATATCAATTCAAATCTAGTTATAGCAGATATCACCTCTGTGCAATCATGTTGAAACCCTAAGAACACCTAAGAAAGTTGCAATCGAGCCTCTTGACAGAATGATGGATTCTGTAATTAGGGGTTTCGAAATCAAACATGAACGATAGATGTAGTCAACGAAGGATAAAAATGTTCAGAGATTCAGGACTTATGGTTACTATTATATTAAAAGAACTCTAGTGATGATTGTGAGGTTTGATATTCACTTTGACAGAGTCACAGAGAAGATGTTTACCACCTTGGGGTAGAGATGACGGAGAAGTCGCATGAAGGTGACTTAGGGTTCATGGTCTTGGACTGAGGCTGTTCTTCACAAACAAAAGATTTTTTATTTTATTTTTAACGAAAACATGTATTCCATTAATGATTTTCAATGGCTAAAGGATTTTTATGTCTTTTTGCCTGATACCTGTGTTATTTTAGTAATTACAAAAATATAAGAGTTAATCTAGTAATTACATATATGATTAGAGTTATTATAAGTAATTTCCCTTTTTAAAACACAAAACTATAACTTGCACACAATCATTTCTTCTAAATAATAATCCATCACACAAAACTATAATTTGCAACAAATTATTTAACTCAAATAACTGATAAGTTATACTCCCCATGCAGCAAAAGTTTTTAAAAAATTATAAAATCTTTCGAAACTTTATTTCTTAACAATCAAACCAAATATTTTAAAAATATTGGTTCATATATATGTTTTTAATCATGAGTACGTTTTGAAAAAAAAAATTTTAATTTTAAAATCATAAATTAATTTCTCAAGGATTTTTTTAACGATTAAAGAAATATTATTATTATACTAATTTATTTGATAGTTTTAAAATTAAAAAGTTAGAAAGAAAAAAAAAGTATTTTAACGACTAAATAAAATAAATAACGTTATAATCAATGGTAAATTAAAATAGTTTTCTCCACCGCATACAAGTAATAGTACATTTAAATCATGAATAAAATCAACATTTATCATTTATGTTAGAAGCCCTAATTATTTATTAAGATAAAATGATTTATTTTGTTTTCAAATATAATAATATTAAATTCAAATATATTAATAATAAAAATAAAAATTTTGTATTAGGTTTTAATTTTCTTCATTCCATTTTAATAATTTGAATAAAAATGTATAAAGCTAAAAAGTGTCACTGAATTCAAAACATTAACATGTAAAAATAATTCATGTTTTACGTGTTGAACATAATCAAGTACAGTTTTAAAAATATTTTACTACTATCAAGTACAGTTCCCATAATTTGTTATAAAATAACTTATAATTTTATAGTATCTCGAAATTTAAATAAAGATGAAATTTATATCCGTAAAGAAAAGATAATACTTATATAAGGTAAACTATTATAGCGAGAAATTTATACAGGAAGAAGAGAAGAAGTAAGGTGTGTGGTACAACGAACGAACTTCGTTCGTATATATAAAGGTAAAGAGTAGAGGTTACTGTGCACGCATAGTGACGGTGGGATCCACATGATTTATATTCACACGAAGATGTCAATTTTTGGTGCTTCTTTCTTTGACAATCATTTTTCATCACAGTTTTACAACATTCCCCCTTGGAGACTAGTGTCACTATCGTCTTTTGCTTAGTGTCTTTGTTGCCTTGTTAAAAACCTTTTTTTTGAAAAACCTAGTAGGAAAACCATAGTAAGGTAAAAAGAGTACAACCACGTAAGCTCCCCCCTCGAATGAGCAATCACAAATCCTTCTGATAACGCATTCCAATTTTTGAACATGTTTTCTGAATACTGAGATATAAAGTGATTTTTTGAAGAGATCAGCTTCATTGTCACATGATTGGACATATTTTACTTCGATTTCTTTATTCTTCTCGAGCTCTTGAGTGTATGAGAAGAACTTCGGAGGTATATGTTTGGTTCTATCACTTTTGATATATCCTTCCTTCGTCTGAGCAATACATGTTGCATTATCTTCATATAAAACAGTTGGCTCCATATTTTTGTCAATTCCATTATTTGAACAGATGTGTCGGCTTATTAATCTCAGCCATACACATTCTTTGCTTGCTTCATGGAGTGTGATGGTCTCAGCGTGATCTGAAGAGGTAGCCACAAGCATTTTTTTCTGAGAGCGCCAAGATATAGTAGTGTCTCCGATCGTAAAAACGTATCCTGTTTGTGATTGAGTATTGTGTGGATCTGAAAGATATCCTGCTTCTGCAAAACCAATCATTTGACTATTTGAATCTTTAGAATAAAACAAGCCTAAATCAATGGTCCCTTGGAGATAACGAAAGACATGTTTAATTCCCTTTTAATGTCTTCTTGTGGGAGATGAGCTGAATCTTGCCAAGAGATTAACAACGAATGATATATCAGGCCGTGTACAATTAGTACGGTACATCAGCGCTCCAATTGCACTTAGATATGGTACTTCAGGACCAAGTATTGCTTCATTTTCCACCGGTGGTCGAAATTGATCATTTTCAACACTAAGTGATCTAACAACCATCGGAGTGTTAAGAGGAGTTGATTTATCCATGTTAAAGCATTTTAATACTCTTTTAGTATATGTGGATTGATGCACGAATATACCATTTTGATAAGGCTCAATTTGTAGGCAAGACAATACTTTGTCTGGTCGAGATCTTTCATCTCAAATTCTCCTTTCAGATATTCTGATGCCCTTTGTATTTCCTTCTGACTTCCAATAATTTTAAGATTGGGGGTGTCAAAATGGGTCATGGCCCATGGGTTGACCCAATCCAAATTGATCCATTAACCCAAATGAACTGCTTATTTTGACCCAATGGGTTAATGGGTTAACAGGTTAATAGGTTAACAGGTTAATGGATTAACTTGTTAAATTAACAAGTTAATTGGTTAACAAGTTAATGGATCTATTGGATTGGGTTAACCCTCACCCATTTAGTTTTTAAGTAAAATCAAAAATTAAAAACAAACCCATTAACTCCAAATTAAAGTTGTACAGTTAGATTCACCCATCACGTTTTTTGGCCAAAACCACAAAACCATGTTTTTCCGCCAAAACCGCAAAATCACGTTTTCTTGCGAAAACCACAAAACCACGTTTTCTCGCTAAAACCGCAAAATCATGTTTTTCGCCAAAACCGCAAATTACGTTTTCCCGCAAAATCACGTTTTCCCGCCAAAACCGCAAAATCACGTTTTCCCGCCAAAACCGCAAAATCACGTTTTCCCTCCAAAACCGCTAAATTACGTTTTCTCACCAAAACAGAAAATTAAGTTTTTTCGCCAAAACCGCAAATTTAAGTTTTCCCGCCAAAACCGCAAAATCATATTTTCCCGCCAAAACCGCAAAATCATGTTTTCCCGCCAAAACCGCAAAATTACGTTTTCTCGCAAAAATCGCAAAATTAGGTTTTCCCGCCAAAACTGCAAATTTATGTTTTCCTACCAAAACCGCAAAATCACGTTTACCGCCAAAACCGCAAAATCACGTTTTCCCACCAAAACCGCAAAATCATGTTTTCCCGCCAAAACTGCAAAATCACGTTTTCCTGCCAAAATCGCAAAATTACGTTTTCCGTCAAAACCGAAAATTAAGTTTTCCCGCCAAAACCGCAAAATCATGTTTTCCGCAAATTAGTTAAATCATGTTTTTCCGCAAAAACCGCTTAATCATTTCTCACTAAAATCGCAATATTTTTTCCATCAAAATCGGAAAATCATGTTTTCCCGCCACCTAAAATCATGTTTAACACTATTTATATTAATTGGTGTTGGGGTCAAAATCGGTACGACGGAATCAATAGCCAAAATTCCCCGCAAACGCGTAAACGCAACAGTTTTATGAATCTCGAGAATCATTTTATAAAACTCGAGAATCGCTTTATAAAACTCGAGAGATCGTTTTATAAAACTCGAGAATCGTTTTATGAAACTCGAGAGATCATTTTATAAAACTCGAAGATCGTTTTATAAAACTCGAGAGATCGTTTTATAAAACTCGAGAGGTCGTTTTATAAAACTCGAAGATCGTTTTATAAAACTCGAGAGATCATTTTATAAAACTCGAGAGATCGTTTTATAAAACTCGAAGATCGTTTTATAAAACGCGAGAGATCGTTTTATAAAACTCGAGAGATCGTTTTATAAAACTCGAGAGATCGTTTTATAAAACTCGAAGATCGTTTTATAAAACTCGAAGATCGTTTTATAAAACTCGAAGATCGTTTTATAAAACTCGAGAACTCGTTTTGCAAAACC
>CAKOAT010097378.1:0-10706 GCA_932364175.1 Eruca vesicaria subsp. sativa
AGTTCAACGCAGATTCGGAATAAGAACCTCTTTGCTCTCTGTTTTCGTTTATTCTAATTTTAATTCTAAGTATTTTCGTCATCTTATTTTCGTTGTGCGGTTCTCGCAGATAGCCGGTTCCTCTGGAAACTTAGGGTTTTTCCCGAAGTTTCCTTATTTACGATTTATTTGACAGTAGGGTGAAATCGACTCCCACAGCTTAGTTCGCCCATGGGCGAACAAGTCGTGACTAGTTTGCGTTTTACGGCTGTTTCGGTTTTTTGCGGTTTCGTAAAACGATTCTCGAGTTTTATAAAACGATCTTCGAGTTTTATAAAACGATCTTCGAGTTTTATAAAACGGCTTTTCGAGTTTTATAAAATGATCCTTGAGTTTTATAAAACGATCTTCGGGTTTCATAAAACGATCTTCGAGTTTTATAAAACGATCTTCGAGTTTTATAAAACGATATTCGAGTTTTATAAAACGATTCTCGAGTTTTATAAAACGATCTTCGGATTTATAAAACGATCTTCGAGTTTTATAAAACGGCTTTTCGATTTTTATAAAACGATCCTTGAGTTTTATAAAACGATCTTCGGGTTTCATAAAACGATCTTCGAGTTTTATAAAACGATCTTCGAGTTTTATAAAACGATATTCGAGTTTTATAAAACGATCTTCGAGTTTATAAAACGATCTTCGAGTTTTATAAAACGGCTTTTCGAGTTTTATAAAACGATCCTTGAGTTTTATAAAACGATCTTCGGGTTTCATAAAACGATCTTCGAGTTTTATAAAACGATCTTCGTGTTTTATAAAACGATATTCGAGTTTTATAAAACGATCTTCGAGTTTTTAAAACGATCTTCGAGTTTTATGCAACGATCCTTGAGTTTTATAAAACGATCTTCGGGTTTCATAAAACGATCCTCGGGTTTTATAAAACGGTCTTTCGAGTTTTATAAAACGATTCTCGAGTTTTATAAAACGATCTTCGGGTTTTATAAAACGGCCTTTCGAGTTTTAAAAAACGATTATCGAGCTTTATAAAACGATCTTCGGGTTTTATAAAACGGCTTCTCGAGTTTCATAAAACGATCCTTGAGTTTTATAAAACGGCCTTTCGATTTTTATAAAACGATTATCGAGCTTTATAAAACGATCTTCGGGTTTTATAAAACGATTCTCGAGTTTTATAAAACGATTTTCGAGTTTTATAAAGCGGCTTTTCGAGTTTTATAAAACGATCCTTGAGTTTTATAAAACTACTCCTCGGGTTTTATAAAACTGTTCCTTTGTATTTTTGCGGGGAGTTTTGGTTATTAATTCCGTCGTACCGATTTTGACCCCAACAACCGTATCATATTTTAAATTCAGCTCAGCGAACATGTTGTCCATTCTTGTGTTGATCTCTGCGGTAACCTGATTCAATGCCTTCCCCTGAATTTGCTGACCCTGCAACAGTTGTTGCGTCATCATAGCCAAACCTTTCAGCTCATCTTGCGGACCACTGACAGTAGCTGGAGCAGCCTGCTGATTGCTCTGCAGTTTCTGCTGGTTGTTCTCTTGGTAATTATTATGTGTGGCCTGCTCAGGAGTTGTTTCTCCCATAAAATAGATTTGTCCTTGGTTGTTCTTCAGCAGCTGATCAACTGTGGCTGTCAATTCTTCTATCTTCTGGGTATTAATATCACTCAAATGGTTAACCCTAAGAAGTGAATTACTCTCTCAAATAAGAGGTTCAGTTCTAGTACTTAGGGATCAAATCCACAGGGAACTAAGGAACACAATAGATGTAATCCTAAATGATTATGCTAGGTTGATTAGGTTTAAAATAGTGAATTGCAGTTTTGTAAGCAATGACAAGTTGCTTAAGAGAATGGGTTTAGGTTTAAAAACAATAAAAGAAAGTAGTTAGATTCAAGGTTACTATTCAGATAATTAGGATTATAATGCTATAGATGTTTTAATGAATTGCTTGCAAGATATATGAGAACTTCGATTCTTAGATAGATCTAATAGCAATCGCTAAATAGAAACATCCATTGATCTTATTTCCAGCAATATCGACCGATGTTTTTACAGCGATATCGGACGATATGGGTTGCTGTCGATCGATGAATTTATAGGAGTATCGATCGATATAGTATAAGATCGAATCGAAACTGTGTTCACCAAGATCATAGACCGGCTCTCGCACAACCCTAGAGGATCTAAGCTCATGCCAAATGATTTCAGGACAATGATTAACAAGTTAAATCACATCCATGATCATACTCTAGGTAGCTACTCTAGAGTAAGCATTAGGGTTCATTTGGATAATGAATATCAACAACTCAACATTCCATAGTGGGGCTAATCCCTCATAACTATTTAAACCCTAAATCTAACAAAGAAATCTACTCAGACATAGCTGAGAGATTCATAACAGCTAGGTAATAATAGAAACTCATAGATTAGAAGATTGAACTTTTGGTTCTTGGAACAACAAATCTCTCTGTGTTTTTCTTCTAAATCTAGAATTCTATAACCTTTAAGAAATTAAGATGAAAAGAAATACTTTATTGCTAAGTATAGAATAGAACAAAAGAACAAGAAAAGTATACAAAGCTTTTCAAGTACAAAATGAACTAGAACAATAGAAACATTCAAAAAACATCTCTAGCCAAACACTATGGTAAAAACTATAAATATGAGTTCCATTAGGTTAAAAACTCATCAAGGGAATTATTGTAATATTGGGAAGACTTGGGCTTCAATTCGCCCAAGTCGGACTTGCTCTCCACACATCATATCGATTGATGGTACATGGTGTACATCGATCGATGGAGTATCTCGACTTCATTGTCAATAGAAGCGTCATCGATCGATTACACAGGGTGAGTATCGATCGATATGTATCCTTATTGTCTGATCTTCATAGTCATCTTCGGAAAACTCTCCTTTAAGCTCCAAAAGGGTACCTAAATCATCACTTTAATCCAAAGTGCTCCTGAACCTAAAACATACCTAATAGACTCCAAAACATATATAAAACTCATAAAAACATATCAATACCATGGCTAGAAGCGGGTCAAAATCATGGTATATCAACTCCCCCAGACTTAACCTTTTTCTTGTCCTCAAGCAAACCATTAGTCTCTTTTGGAAGAAGTTTTTAAAACAGTAAGGACTCAATAAAATCTTTAGCTCTAAAATCATCACTTCTACTTTGTTGCAAGCCACATCTCATATTACTAACTACAGAAGTACATTATACAATATCCTAGCTTAGCAACCAAATGCATCTACCCAATCAACTTAAACAATCATGTATGTCTATCCCCTCTACTGATTTCATTTATGCATAAAATAAAGGTGTAGGCTTTACCTAGGGAGTATCGATCAAAGAACACTTGGATTCAACTCATACAAGTTTCAGGCATTCTCATCCTGGTTCCTTTTCTCTCTTTATCCCCCTTCTCTTAATCCCAAACTTTCTTTTCTTTTATATCAATCCCAATGAACAACTAATGTTCATCTTATTGATCTTTCATTTTTTGTAGTCTCTTTTTTTGACAAAATGTAGGCGAATAGTGGGGTCATAGGTAATGTACCTCTCCCTCGCTTCCACAATGAGTGATCATTCCTTTGATTTAGAATAGTGGGGTCATGGGTAATGTACGTCTCCCTCTGCCTCTCAGGAAATCATCTCAATCTTTTATTTTTTATTTATGGGATGCCAAAGGAAGGAGAGAAGGAAACCAAAGTTTGTGAGACTTTTACCTTCCAGACTTGCATGAGGATTCGATCCCTTGTATACCAAGCCCCAAGACAAGCAATAGATGTCAGGTTAGGTTGGAAATCAGCTTTGGTTCTTCAAAACAATCATGAAAAGTGTTGTCATAGGATGATTGGTGATCCACTTTAGCATCTATAGTACTTTCTACAATCAACAATTCTAAGAATGGTGCTAAAGAGTAGTAAGATAAAAAGCAAAAGAAAAAAAAAAATTTGAAATATTTTTGTCTCTTTCTTGACTCAATAAAACCATTTTTTGAAATTTTTTTAAAGAGACCAAAAAGGTAAAGTAGCATCAGTAATTCACTCCCCCAGACTTAAATCATACACTGTCCTCAGTATATAACCAGTCCGAGTTAGAGCATAAGAAATAATAAATGTATAACTGATATCGAAATAGTGAACAATATACCTGACCGATGTTCGTATTGATCGATGGTGAGTCACTTCCATCGATCGTCATGGATAGGATTATGTCGGGCGATGTAGATAGGGTCTCATCGGTCGATAGAGGTAGTGATCGTGTAGCTATGTTCCTAAAAACAAATAAAAAACAAAAGTAATAAGTAAAAATAAAATAAAACTAAGTAAGAAAATACCTAACAGTGGGTTGCCTCCCACTCAGCGCTTATTTAAAGTCATATAGCTTGACTATGGAGGTATGGTTGCTAGTGAGGGGGATTGCAGGTACTTGTTGGGAAACAAGTATCCTCCTTGTCTTGTGATTCTTCAAACCATGAAGTTAAAAAGCTTCTTGTGGCTTTCTCGCTTCGGTTCATACTAGCTTGCAAACCATGGACCTCATAGTGGATTCTCTGTAACCACTCCTCAATGCTTGATAAACTGCACTCATGTCGTCCCGCGTTGCTGTAGGTGTTCTCTGGATCAGTACTCATCGGCATGGTGTTGAGGTTTTGGGTATTGTGCACATGCGATAGGGTGGTATCGATCGATCTCGGTGTAGTCCTGTCGATCGATGCGGATGGATGTCCGTCGGTCGATGGGTGTAAAGGCTCGTCGATTGTGGGAACCGAAATCCACACTGTCGATTTTCCGTCAAATATGGAAACTTAGGATGAAAACCTAATTTTCCTGAGGTCCTGGATCTCTGCGGAAATCACTAAAACAAACGAATCTAAAAGAATATGGATGAACAATGAAGATCAGAGAAATAAGAACTTGTATGAAAGCTTTTATTAAATAAAGAATCGACAACTGTTACAAGAAGAATTGAAGAACTTAGACGTCGAAACGTTCTAAGGATCTAGATTGCTATTCTAAATGCTAACTCCTAAATTCCTAAGCTAACAGCCATCTTTTTAGGTCTGATTTTCGTCCCCCTTCTCTTCCCTATGCCTCTGGCTTATATACTCCTTCTTAGGCGGTTCTTACCTTTCCATTTCGCTCGAAACCAAATATATCGGGAACTTTCCATATCTGTCGATCCTTCCTTTTCTTCTGCGGAAATCTTCTATTTATCTTCAAACTTGCCTTTTATCTTCCGTCTGCGAGTAAACCGTCAAAACGTTATCGTATCTTCGGGTTTGATTTCGTTAATGTCACACGATGGATTTTATCGTGTTTTAGGACCTTTCGGGCCGTTTTACGATAAAAACCGTTTTACGACTTTAACGAGACTGTTTCCTGATCCGATGCCGTTTTTGTACGATTATCTCGACGTTTTTCAATAAAAACGCGTTTTTTATAATCTTAACGAAGAATCTCGGATAAATCGCATAGTTTAGA
This sequence comes from Eruca vesicaria subsp. sativa, assembly GCA_932364175.1. Lineage (NCBI taxonomy): Eukaryota > Viridiplantae > Streptophyta > Magnoliopsida > Brassicales > Brassicaceae > Eruca > Eruca vesicaria. Next base: position 5,509 of record CAKOAT010097378.1, read on the forward strand.
CGATGTTCGGTGTTTTGCTTAACCGTCACCGTTTTATACGATTTCTTCGAGTTCTTTTCGGGAAAGCGGAGTTTTACGGTTTTTATTGTAAAATTTAAACGATAAGTCGGATCGAGACGAAACGAGAGACATTTTGGCCGTGGTTCAGAATGCGACCGTGTCGAAGGATGTAAGGTTCGAATCGGGGCCGCGGGAGATCGAGGCCCGGGATGATCGGTCCAGCGTACGGAGAATCGAGTCGGTCTGGTCTAGCTGTCCGAGAAGCTTCTAGTTCGCCTGCTGGCGAACTAAGCCAGCTCGGCTTAGTTCGCCAGCAGGCGAACTAGCGGAATGGCTCCTAGTTCGCCTGCTGGCGAACTAGTCGTGACTAGTTCGCGTTTTGCAGTGATTTCGGTTTTTTGCGGTTTTGTAAAACGATTCTCGAGTTTTATAAAACGGTTCTTCGATTTTTTATAAAACGGTCTTCGAGTTTTTATAAAACGGTCTTCGAGTCTTATAAAACGGCTTCTCGAGTTTTATAAAAAGATCTTTGAGTTTTATAAAACGTTCTTCGAGATTTTTAAAATGGCTTTTCGAGTTTTATAAAACGATCTTTGAGTTTTATAAAATGGCTTCTCGAGTTTTATAAAACGATTTTCGAGTTTTATAAAATGATCTTCGAGTTTTATAAAACGGCTTCTCGAGTTTTATAAAACGATTTTCGAGTTTTATAAAACGATCTTCGAGTTTTATAAAACGGATTCTCGAGTTTTATAAAATGATCTTCGAGTTTTATAAAACGATCTTCTAGTTTTATAAAACGATCTTCGAGTTTTATAAAACAATCTTCGAGTTTTATAAAACGATCTTCGAGTTTTATAAAACGGATTCTCGAGTTTTATAAAACGATCTTCGAGTTTTATAAAACGGTCTTCGAGTTTTATAAAACGGCTTCTCGGGTTTTATAAAACAAATCCTCGAGTTTTATAAAACGATTCTCGAGTTTTATATAATGATTTTTGCGGAAAATAATGATTCCATTTTTACTGAAGTTATCGTAGACGTTGATTTCGAGATTACGGTTTTCGACACCAACAGTTAGCCCCCCAGCCCGCAATTTCTTGAGGAAATTTTGCGGGCGGATGGAGTTAGCTTTTAATCGGAATCTACGGCTGAGATTTGCCTCATTACGAGGGAGAACTCTCTTTTTCCTATAAGTATTGGATCATTACTTCTCATATCTTCCACCTCTCAAATTTCTCTCCAACTTCTCTCTAGAAAAATTTTCAAATGTCTTCTTGCCAAGGTGATCAACAAAACTGTGAGGTCCCATCCAATGACAACCCTATGGCACATCCGCAGGATGCTCGGATTTCTGAGTTTCTCTTATTTCAAGATGAGATGGACCGTAGCGATGCTGAGGAAGATGCTGTGTCGAGTGACGTGCCTTCGGTAGATCCATCCATCCTTGCGAGAGAGGTCAAGGCTATTTTGGACGAAATGACCGATACGGTAGCGGACTCCTCGACGGGTGCTACTATTGAACCGTCGGGTGTGCCCGCTATTTCGCCCCTCCTTGCAGCCGAAAACGTTGCTTCTTCTGCTGAGGTCGGAATAGCCGCAGTTCCCACCACGGTAGAGTCGGTCGTATCTCCAGCCGTGGTCGAACCGGTTGCGACTCTTACCACCGTTGAATCAGTTACGACTCCTGCCGCAGTTGAACCGGCTGCAGCTTCTACTGCGGTTGATCGAGTCACGATTCTGGGGCCTCCCGTTCCGGCCAAGAGGGTGATTGTCCTGGGACTTCCGGCACTTAGCGCGACGCTGCCTGCTTCAGCGAAAGGCCGCAAGAGAACTCGTCCGAACCCTGATGCTCCCACGAGAAAGAGAGTCGTGAAGGGTTCCGAGACCGGAGCTTCGTCTAGCAAGGCACCGAGCTTGATGTCAATGTCGCAGCAACGTACCAAGGTACAGGTTCGCAAACATATGTTTTAAAGAACATATTCGTAGCTGACCATCTTTCTTGATTTTTCTAGTTTGTTTCGTTGATCGATGGGATGATCAAAGAGTGTGGGTCCGAAGTTGAGCGTTTAGTCAAGGAGTTAGCCGAGTCGCAGGAGAGGTCAACTCAGCTCGAGGGGAAACTGAAGGTGATAGAAGATGTGCGTTCTGCGGAGGTGTCTCGACTCGAAGCTCGGGTTAGCGGTCTGGAGCGTGATCTCCGAAAGACCGCGGTCTCTCTGATCAAGGCGAAGGATGAAAAGAAATCCAAGGCTTCAGAGCTGCGCAGACTTCAGCGCAAGATGAAGAGTTTCGAGGAATCAGCTGTCCGTGTGACTGAAAGATCTATTCCTGTCAAGGGAAGTGATTCTGATCCGACTCTTGCTGCCGAAGATGTACCCCAGCCTGATGCGGACAAGGGTGACGACCCGGAGGTTGTTGTCAAGGGTGAAGGTAATGTGATGGATGAGGATGAGGCTCCGTGTGCGGAGAATGTTTGAAGTTGTAGTCTGTTACGAGACTTTTATTTTAAAAAATTAGGTTTTTATGTATTCGGCCAAGTGCGGCTTTTGTACTTGTTCGGGACTGGCCTTTTATGGCTTTGAATCCCTTGTTGCTTTGGCAAATTTTTATTTTCGTAATGGATAATTGGTTTTTATTCGAACCTTCTGTTTCGAATTGATATTGTGGGAGGTCCGCGAGTTGTCGTCTCGCATTCCATTCCCTTAGTGGATCGCCTTATTCGTTTGCTCGTTTTAGGATGTTCAGTAAATCGAGTGAGCGTTTAGATATAGACGAAGAGACATGCCTTTAGGATCTCGATTCATGCCTTGAGACGTTAGCGACCAGTGTGCTGGGTTTAGGGCAAGACCTAGGTTTACTTTCGGATTAAGGCTGTGCGATGACTAGTCGGCTTTCATTTTGCCTGCTGCGATTTTAACCTGATTCCATACTGATTTAGAATCCGCGATAGGTTCTCGGCTTATATGATTCGTCTGGTTGGAACCGAGCATCTCACCAGGAACAATTTCTAAGTTGCCCGGAAGTGCTGACCAAAAATTTGGATTTCTTATATAGCGCTACTACCCTTGTGTCGGGTGTTCGAGAGCTATCTCTGCGAGATAACTTAAGTTTGTTTAAGACTGTTGCGAGTTCGTTGTGATCAGCAACGAACTATTTTTAAGCGATAGATGTTTACGTAGTTTGGACCTTCGCGAAGGATATGTATGTTTTGAAGTTTTTCGTATTTTATAGTCGCGGACGGACTGTTTTTCGAAGAGGAACGTTTTTCCGAACATTGGCAACGTCTCGCTATATTCAGAATTTCGTTTTTTCTTTCGATGCGTTTGCTGAAAAAGTTTGAGAAATTTCGAGTTTGAAATTTCGGGAGTATACGAGTATACGTATACTCACCTACTCCCCCCCCTTTTGAACGAGGGGGGACAGCTGGTCTTGTCTTGCGACAAGATGCCTACGTACCCTTTAAAGGAGATCAAGCCGTCTCGTAGTTCAGTGTTCTGCGGGCGTGCCGCCTAGTGATAGGATTTTTTGAGGTGCATCGCGTTCCAGGATCTGGGAATTTTGATGCCCTGCATGTTTGCAATTTCGTATGCTCCGGGTCGGACTACTTTTATGGCCTTGTACAGTCCTTCCCAATTTGCTCCCAGTTTGCCGGCGTTTCGTTCTGCGGTGTTCTGGAACACTTTTCGTAAGACTAGCTCGCCTTCGTGAAATCTGCGGTTACGCACGTTTGCATTATAGTACTTTGCGGCCGCTTGCTGATAATTTTGAATTCAAACGAGTGCCTGATCCCGCCGTTTGTTAATCAGGTCGAGTTCGTCGAGAAGCATTAAGTTGTTTGCCTCTTCTCTTTCTGGGAGCAGTCTTCTGCGTACTCCTGGGAATTCGACTTCCGCGGGAATCATGCATTCTGTTCCGTAAACGAGAGCAAAAGGAGTTTCGCCCGTTGCTCGCCTCAGGGTTGTGCGGTGCAACCATAAAACTCCTTCGAGTTCTTCGGCCCAGTTTCCCTTTTTGGCGTCAAGGCGTTTCTTGAGGTCGTCGATGATAGTTTTATTAATAGTCTCGGCTTGTCCGTTGCCTTAAGGATATCTTGGAGTCGATTTGGTTAATCGTGTTGGGGTCAAAATCGGTACGACGGAATTAATAGCCAAAACTTTCCGCAAGAATACAAAAAGAACGGTTTTATAAAGCTCGAGAATCGCTTTATAAAACTCGAGAAATCGTTTTATAAAGTTCGAGAATCGTTTTATAAAACTCGAGAATCGTCTTATAAAACTCGAGAAAACGTTTTATAAAACTCGAGAATCGTTTTATAAAACTCGAAGATCGTTTTTATAAAACTAAAAAAGTCGTTTTATGAAATCCGAAGATCGTTTTATAAAACTCGAGAATAGTTTTACAAAACCGCAAAAAACCAAAAAAGCCGTAAAACGCGAACTAGTCGCAACTAGTCCGCCCATCGGCGATCTAAGCCAAACCCGGCTTTGATCGCCGATGGGCGATCTAAGGGTCAATCTTTAGATTGCCCATCGGCGATCTAAGCCGGACCCGGCTTAGATCCCCGATGGGCGATCTAAGACACATCCTCTAGATCGCCCATCGGCGATCTAAGCCGGGTCCGGCTTAGATCGCTGATGGGCGGTCTAAAAACTTCCCGAACACTCCGCGTCTCGATTTCCCGCATTCCTAATTCAAAACTTATGTCTTTCGACAAGGTTGCGTTCTAAACCACGGTCGAAATATCTCTCGTTCCACCTCGATCCGACTTACCATTCGAGTTTTACGATAAAAACCGTAAAACTTCGTTTTCTCGGAAAGAACTCGAGGAAATCGTATAAAACAGCAACGGTTAAAAGAAACACCGAACATTGCCCAAACTATACGATTTATTCGAGATTTCTCGTTAAAATCGTAAAAAACGCGCATTTAATAAAAAACGCCGAGAAAGTCGTAAAAAACGTGTTTTTAATAAAAAAGTCGAGTAAATCGTAAAACGTCGCGATTAACTCGAGAAATTTATTAAAACGACGTCAGATCAGGAAACGATCCCGTAAAAAGTCGGAAAACGGTTTTTATCGCAAAACGGCCCGGGAGGACCTAAAACGCGATAAAAACCCATCTCGCGATTTTAACGGGATCTAACCCGCAGATTTGATAACGTTTTGACGGTTTACTCGCAGAAAGCAAATAAAAGT
>CAKOAT010097378.1:22386-61979 GCA_932364175.1 Eruca vesicaria subsp. sativa
AAAAGACGCGCCTGCGGCCAACGCTACAAACGCTAACGCCGAGACCGTCGAAAAGATGCTTTCCGAGTTTAACAAAAAATCGGAAGAGCAGGAAAAGCTCATTGGTTCACTCGCAAAACGGCTCGAAACCCTAACTGCGAGAACCAAAGCAATTCGCCCCCGCGGAACTACCAAAATCCGCGGAAGGAGACTCGATTTCTGCGCTCCTACGGATCGTCCCAGAATCGATCAGGGAAACGTACCGGAAAAGGATTCCGGAAAAGAAAACCCTGACACGACGCTGAACGAATCGGAAAAATCTCCTATTCGCGAACAGGAGACCGAAGGCGACGGCATCGAAAGGGTCAACCTGGAAACGAGCGACAAGGCCGACTCGACAGACGAAGACGCCGACGTCCATCCTAGGAGAAGGAAAACTCGCAGTCCTCGACCGGAGTAGTCTCCCGAGCATTCCTTTACTGGAGACGAAGGGGAACTCGACTTCGCGCGATACGCAAAAACCGCCGAGGAGCGATCTCCGGTCACTCGCAGCAAACGCCGACAGGGTCGGAAAACTGCTGGCAATCAGACCGAGATTCGCGATCTCCGCGAATACATTACCAAAACGGCCGCAGCGGTAAAAGCGGTGAAATCTCAGATTCACCACGCGNGCCGACAGGGTCGGAAAACTGCTGGCAATCAGACCGAGATTCGCGATCTCCGCGAATACATTACCAAAACGGCCGCAGCGGTAAAAGCGGTGAAATCTCAGATTCACCACGCGACCAGCGCCGCACCCGAGATCGATCGGCTGCTGTACGAATCTCGGAAAACGCCCTTCACGGCTCGCATCACCGAGATCAAACTGCCCGATCCCGGAAAGCTTAAGGTGCCAACTTACGACGGGACGACCGATCCCAAAGCGCACCTGCAAGCGTTCCAGATCACCATGGGACGAGCCAAGCTCAAGGACCACGAAAAAGACGCAGGCTACTGCCACCTCAGGGAAATCAGTCGGGTGAAAAACGCGGACGAAAAGTAGACGAGAAGGGTAACGATGCTAACCGCCGGAAAATCAACATGATTATCGGCGAATCACCATACTTTAGCGACACCGTCTCGTCAATAAAATCCTACCAACGTAAAGCCGAAACCAGCTCGAGTTGGAAGGTGCCGATGGACGATTCTCCGACAGGGGTAATCTCTTTCAACGATGCTGAAACCGGTGGAATCGACCAACCGCACGCCGATCCCCTAGTCATCGATTTGGTGATAAGCGATCAAGAGGTCGCTCGAATCCTGGTTGATACCGGAAGCACGGTCAACGTCATCTTCCGCAACACGCTAGCACGAATGGGAATCGACCTCTCGGAAGTTGAGCCGATTCCAAAACCGCTGACTAGTTTCTCCGGCGAAACGTTGATGACCTTGGGATCAATCTGACTACCGGTCGTCGCGAAAGAAGTGACGAAAATCGTTAACTTCGCGGTAGTCGATCTTCCGGCTATCTACAACGTGATTATGGGCACGCCTTGGATAAATTCCATGAAGGCGGTTCTATCCACGTATCACTTAGGCATCAAATTCCCGACGCCTACGGGAGTCGCAGTAATTTGGGGATGCCAAAGACAATCACAATCTTGCTTCCTGGCCGAACATTAGCTGAGGCAATTAGCGGTCGCGATCGTGAAACCAAAACGGGCAAAGGTCACGCCACCGCCCGCAGACAACGACCCGAAGCAAGCAACAGCCGAGAAACCAGAAGTTTCCGCACCCATCGCTTCCACCCAACCGGAGGAGACAATCCCGGACAAAGACATCGATCCCGCGACTGAAGCGATCGAGAAGTCTACGACAGCCGAGTAAGCATACTCGCGCAAACAATTAGAACTACGAGATGGCTTGATTTCCGAAAGGAATACGTAGGCAGCTCGCCTAAAGAAGAGTTCAGCTATCCCCCCTTCCAAAACGGGGGGGGGGGAGTGGGTGAGTATACGAGTATTCGTATACTCCCAAAAAAAATTTCAAAATTTCTTTTAACTTTGTAATCGAAAATTTTTCGAAATTTTTAATAAAGACAAAGTTAGAATATCTCTGCTACCATCGAAAAATGCAAATCCGGAAAATCGCTTCCGCAGTAACAACTACCCAATCATTTTTACAAAAATTCGCATATCAAAATATTTTCGAAAAGAACGGGCGAGACGTCGCCTAAATTCTCGAAGAAAAATATTTCCCCAAAGTCCGTCCGCGACTATAAAAACACGAACGCTCGGCCATTGGCCCCGTCGAGCACGCTAGCCGTCCTAAACAAACGCACCGACCTATCGGTCCGCATACATCCGACGAGGATAAAATAGCGCGCTATAAAAGAAGTCCAAATTTTTGGTCAGCACTTCCGGGAAATTGTTCCCGATGAGATGCTCGATTCCAACCAGACGAATCGTATAAGCCGAGAACCTATCGTGGATTCTAAATCGGTATGGAATAAGGTTAAAATCGCAACGGGCAAAACGAAAGCCGATTAGTCATCGCACAGCCCCAATCCGAAAGTAAACCTAGGTCTTGCCCTAAACCCAGCACACTGGTCGCTAACGTCTCAAGGCATGAATCGAGATCCTAAAGGCATGTCTCTTCTCCCACATCTAAACACTCGCGAAAATCGAAATCTCCCGAGTTAACGAATCGGACGATCTACACCAAAGAGTTAGGTACGAGATGACAACTCGTATTCTTTCCTCTACATCTAACATAAAAAAACGAATTTCATACTTAGAAAATATTTTATTAAAAGCATTCGAATACACACCGCCCAGCAGTAGGGATTCAAAGCCACCAACGGCCAGTCCCGGAAAAACAACGACAAAATCGAAGAAACTAAGAACATCACACATCAAAGTCATCAAACGCAGGTTGATCGACTTCGCCATCTACAGGACCGACTTCAACTGAATCCAGCGACACCACGACGGGATTCCATTGATCCCACATGCGCGCCTTAAGGTCGAAAAATTTGGACTGCGTATCTTTTTCCCGATTCAAATCTTCCCATCGCACTTGGGATTCCTTAGCAAACGAATACCCTTCATTCTGATTCAGGGATAACCCATAAACGACCCCGCGACATTCGCGATAATCACCATGCGCCCGTTGAACAGCTTCCGCATCCGAATAACCGGTTGCAAATCGCTCGCGACTGTTGGTGTCGAAAACCGTACTCTCAAAATCAACGTCTGCGATAGCTTCTGTAAAAGGGAGATCATTACTTTCCGCAAAAGTGATTTTATAAAAATCAGAATCGTTTTATAAAGCTCGAGAATCGTCTTATAAAACTCGAGAATCATTTTATAAAACTCGAAGAATCGTTTTATAAAACTCGAGAATCGTTTTATAAAGCTCGAGAATCGTTTTATAAAACTCGAGAATCGTTTTATAAAACTCGAAGAATCGTTTTATAAAACTCGAGAATCGTTTTATAAAACTCAAAGAATCGTTTTATAAAACTCGAGAATCGTTTTATAAAACTCGAGAATCGTTTTATAAAACTCGAAGAATCGTTTTATAAAACTCGAGAATAGTTTTATAAAACTCGAGAATCGTTTTATAAAACTCGAGAATCGTTTTATAAAACTCGAAGAATCGTTTTATAAAACTCGAGAATCGTTTTATAAAACTCGAGAATCGTTTTATAAAACTCGAAGAATCGTTTTATAAAACTCGAGAATCGTTTTATAAAACTCGAGAATCGTTTTATAAAACTCGAGAATCGTTTTATAAAACTCGAGAATCGTTTTATAAAACTCGAGAATCGTTTTATAAAACTCGAGAATCGTTTTATAAAACTCGAGAATCGTTTTATAAAACTCGAAGAATCGTTTTATAAAACTCGAGAATCGTTTTATAAAACTCGAGAATCATTTTATAAAACTCGAGAATCGTTTTATAAAACTCGAGAATCGTTTTATAAAACTCGAGAATCGTTTTATAAAACTCGAGAATCATTTTATAAAACTCGAGAATCGTTTTATAAAACTGAAGAATCGTTTTATAAAACGAATCGTTTTATAAAACTCGAAGAATCGTTTTATCGCGTTTTATAAAACTCGGGAGCATATTCTTCCCGCTACATTCATACAAATAAAAGCAAGCTCTTAAAAACGAAACTGATTTTTAATAAAGCCGCAAAAGCGGCAGGTACTCAGAGCCGCACACGGCCAGTCCGAAAATTATAACGGCCACGCTCGGCCAGACCAAACGGCCTACGAGACTAGTCTCAAGGCCGGCAAAGGTCAAGATGCCATCGACATCATTATGCTCGATAAACATATAACTAGACCGTAAAGGTCTTGCCGGGAAAAAGGTCATACGAACCTTAACTCTGAAACGAACTACGAAAGGCTTGATCCCCTCAAAAGGGTACGTAGGCAGCCTTCACAAGGCGCAGCCCTAATCTTAAACGCTTTCCGCTCCCTAGAGAGTGGAAAGATCACTTTCAACGGACCTTTCCGACCATTAATTCCGCCTAACTTAACTAAAACTGGTTAACCACTCGCAAGAACCTTACGCTAAAGGCTCACGAATCTTACGAGCTGGGGGGCTAACTGTTGGGGTCAATATCGGTACGACGGAATTAATAGCCAAAACTCCCCGCGAAAATACAAAAGAACAGTTTTATAAAACTCGAGAATCGTTTTATGAAACTCGAGAAATCGTTTTATAAAACTCGAGAAATCGTTTTATAAAACTCGTGAAATCGTTTTATAAAACTCGAGAAATCGTTTTATAAAACACGAGAAATAGTTTTATAAAACTCGAGAATCGTTTTATAAAACTCGAGAATCGTTTTTATAAAACTCGAGAAATCGTTTTATAAAACTCGAGAATCGTTTTATAAAACTCGAGAATCGTTTTATAAAACTCGAGAAATCGTTTTATAAAACTCGAGAAATCGTTTTATAAAACTTGATAATCGTTTCATAAAACTCGAGAATCGTTTTATAAAACTCGAGAATCGTTTTATAAAACTCGATAAATCGTTTTATAAAACTCGAGAAATCGTTTTATAAAAATCGAGAATCGTTTTATAAAACTCAAAGATCGTTTTATAAAAATCGAAGATCGTTTTATAAAAACTCGAGAAATCGTTTTATAAAAATCGAGAATAGTTTTATAAAACTCGAAGATCGTTTTATAAAACTCGAGAAAGCGTTTTATACAACTCGAGAAATCGTTTTATAAGACTCGAGAAATCGTTTTATAAAACTCGAGAAATCGTTTTATAAAACTCGAAGATCGTTTTATAAAAATCGAAGATCGTTTTATAAAACTCAAAGGTCGTTTTACGAAATCCAAAGATCGTTTTATAAAACTCGAGAATCGTTTTACAAAACCGCAAATAACCGCAAAAACCGAAAACGCCGTAAAACGTGAACTAGTCGCAACTAGTTCGCCCATCGGCGAACTAAGCCGGGACCGGCGTAGTTCGCCGATGGGCGAACTAAGAAGCACTCTCTAGTTCGCCGATGGGCGAACTAGTACATGCTCGACTAGTTTGCCCATCGGCGAACTAAGCCGGGCCCGGCTTAGTTCGCCGATGGGCGAACTAGAGACTTCCCGAACACTCCGCGTCTCGATTTCCCGCATTCCCGACTCGAAACTTACGTCTTTCGACAAGGTCACATTCTAAACCACGGCCGAAATATCTCCAGTTCCATCTCGATCCGACTTACCGTACGAGTTTTACGATAAAAACCGTAAAACTTCGTTTTCTCGGAAAGAACTCGAGGAAATCGTATAAAACGGCAACGGTTAAACGAAACACCGAACATTGCCTAAACTATACGATTTATTCGAGATTTCTCGTTAAAATCATAAAAACGCGCTTTTTAATAAAAAACGTCGAGTAAGTAGTAAAAAACGTGTTTTTAATAAAAAAGTCGAGTAAATCGTAAAACCTTGCGATTAACTCAAGAAATTTATTAAAAACGACGTCAGATCAGGAAACGAACCCGTAAAAAGTTGGAAAACGGTTTTTATCGCAAAACGGCCCGGAAGGACCTAAAACGCGATAAAAAACCCATCTCGCGATTTCAACGGAATCAAACCCGCGGATTTGGCAACGTTTTGACGGTTTACTCGCAGAAGGAAAATGAAATTCAAGTTTGAAGATAAAAGGAAGGTTTGAAGAGAAATAGAAGATTTCCGCAGAAGAAAATGAAGGATCGAGAAGAATGGAAAATTCCCGATTAGTCAAATCTGGTCGAAATGGAAAGATCGGATAGCCAAGGCAAGGAGTATATAAAGAGGAGGTCTAGGGCAGAAGCAAGGGACACGAAATTCAGAGCTCTCACCACCAAAACTAGCATTTAGGAATCTTTCCGTTTTTCTGTTAGCGAGCTTCGTCTCAATTAGGGTTTTCTAGTTCTTACGTTTTCGGCTACTCTCTTTGTACCAGTTCAACGCAGATTCGGAATAAGAACCTTCTTGCTTTCAATCTCGCTTATTTTCGTTTTAATTCTAAGTGTTTTCGTCATCTTAATCTTTGTTGTGCGGTTCTCGCAGATAGCCGGTTCCTCTGGGAACTTAGGGTTTTCCCAAAGTTTCCTTATTTACGATTTATTTGACAGTAGGGTGAAATCGACTCCCACACGCAGCGTTCTGGAAAATTCTCGTCGATGCATACTGAGATGACGGGCTCGCAGGTTGGTTCGCGTTTACCTTCCAAAGAGTTCCGTTTTATCTTGCTCTGGGGCGTCGTCGAGGGATGTCAACTTCTTTTTATCTTTGGAAGAGATATCGACTGGCAGATCTTTTCGTTTTAAATCCGCAGCGTAGCAAACCTGCGAGGTTCTCCGATTTCCCCATATAGTCTCGATCCCGCACGGAGTCGGAAACTTGAGACACATATGGTACGTCGACGGAATCGCCTGCATCGAATTTAACCACGGTGTCCCTACGATTGCGTTGTAAGACATGGGTCGGTCGACGACTTCGAATTCGACGTTCTTCACTATGCTCCCGGCGCGAACTGCCAAGTTGATCGTTCCGAGGGTCATGGTGATTTCTCCGGAGAGTCCTACTAGCGGGCTTACGTTTTCCGCGATTTCAGACAGATCGATTTCCATTCTCTCGAGAGTATTTTTGAAGATGATATCATCCGAGCTTCCGGTATCGACTAATATTCTTGCGACATCAATATTCCGGATCGTCAGCTCAATAACGAGAAGATCGTTGAGAAGTTTGATCGAATCAATCGTTGCTCTTTTCCCGAACGAGATGACGTCGCCGTTCAGATTAGGCATGTTATTTCTCGTTCATTTTAGCGATTATTGTGTAAGAGAATCCGACCCCCCCTCCTTCTAGCGCCAAACTGTGGGAACCGAAATCCACACTGTCGATTTTCCGTCAAATATGGAAACTTAAGATGAAAACCTAATTTTCCCGAGGTCCTGGATCTCTGCGGAAATCACTAAAACAAACGAATTTAAAAGAATATGGATGAACAATGAAGAACAGAGAAATAAGAACTTGTATGAAAGCTTTTATTAAATAAAGAATCGACAACTGTTACAAGAAGAATTGAAGAACTTAGACGTCGAAACGTTCTAAGGATCTAGATTGCTATTCTAAACGCTAAGTCCTAAATTCCTAAGCTAACAACCGTCTTTTTAGGTCTGATTTACGTCCCCCTTCTCTTCCCTATGCCTCTGGCTTATATACTCCTTCTTAGGCGGTTCTGACCTTTCCATTTCGCTCGAAATCGAATATATCGGGAACTTTCCATATATGTCGATCCTTCCTTTTCTTCTGCGGAAATCTTCTATTTATCTTCAAACTTGCCTTTTATCTTCCGTCAGCGAGTAAACCGTCAAAACGTTATCGTATCTTCGGGTTTGATTTCGTTAATGTCGCAAGATGGGTTTTTATCGTGTTTTAGGACCTTTCGGGCCATTTTAAGATAAAAAACAGTTTTACGACTTTAACGAGACCGTTTCCTGATCCGATGCCGTTTTATACGATTCTCTCGACGTTTTTTATTAAAAACGCGTGTTTTATAATCTTAACGAAGAATCTCGGATAAATCGCATAGTTTAGGCGATGTTCGGTGTTTTGCTTAACCGTCACCGTTTTATACGATTTCTTCGAGTTCTTTTCGGGAAAGCGGAGTTTTACGGTTTTTATCGTAAAATTCAAACGATAAGTCGGATCGAGACGAAACGAGAGACATTTTGGCCGTGGTTCAGAATGCGACCGTGTCGAAGGATGTGAGGTTTGAATCGGGGCCGCGGGACATCGAGGCTCGGGATGATCGGTCTAGCGTACGGAGAATCGAGTCGGTCCGGTCTAGCTGTCCGAGAAGCTTCTAGTTCGCCAGCAGGCGAATTAGTCAGGGTATTCCTAGTTCGCCAGCTGGCGACCTAAGCCGGGCCGGCTTAGTTCACCAGCAGGCGAACTAGTGGAGTGGCTCCTAGTTCGCCTACTGGCAAACTAGTCGTGACTAGTTCGCGTTTTGCGGCGGTTTCGGTTTTTTGCGGTTTTGTAAAACGATTCTCGAGTTTTATAAAACGGTTCTTCGAGGTTATATAAAACGGTCTTCGAGTTTTTATAAAACGGTCTTCGAGTTTTATAAAACGGCTTCTCGAGTTTTATAAAAAGATCTTTGAGTTTTATAAAACGTTCTTCGAGTTTTATAAAACGGCTTCTCGAGTTTTATAAAACGATCTTCCAGTTTTATAAAACAGCTTCTCGAATTTTATAAAACGATTTTCGAGTTTTATAAAACGATCTTCGAGTTTTATAAAACGGCTTCTCGAGTTTTATAAAACGATTTTCGAGTTTTATAAAACGATCTTCGAGTTTTATAAAACGGATTCTCGAGTTTTATAAAACGATCTTCGAGTTTTATAAAACGATCTTCGAGTTTTATAAAACGATCTTCTAGTTTTATAAAATGATCTTCAAGTTTTATAAAACGATCTTCGAGTTTTATAAAATGGTCTTCGAGTTTTATAAAATGACTTCTCAAGTTTTATAAAACAAATCCTCGAGTTTTATAAAATGATTCTCGAGTTTTATAAACTATTTTTGCGGAAAATAATGATTCCATTTTTACTGAATTTTATCGTAGACGTTGATTTCGAGATTACGGTTTTCGACACCAACATCGATCGATGCGGATTGGGCAGGTTGGCTCGCGAGCTGGTTCTTGATGTTTTCGATCTCCTGCTGAATATTCTCCACTGTGCACTTCAAATCTGGAACGTCACCTTGTACCGGCCACCAAAACTTGTCTAGTGATCTATGTGCGTTCTCTTTACATAATTCAATAGATCTGTAGATATCTCTTGTAGCTTCTTCAAGTTCTTCTCTGGTATAGTAGTCTGGTGCGCGATTATCGATCGATGTGCTGGGTATATCATCGATCGATAGCTTCTGTAAGTGACTCTCGATAGGTGCGTCAAAGGTCGTTCTGATCGATGTTGATGGGGCTGCATCGATCGATGGTCGTCTCTGAGATTCAAGTTTTTTGCAAAGTGCATCCACCTCTTCTTGTAGGGCTTTTCTCTCCTTGCGAGCAAAGTCATTGCTAAACGTATTCCATAGTAGTTCTCCTTGAAGTCTCGAGATGACTTTCTCATGTTCGAAGCTCAATCCTGCTTTCTCCCAGTTGTGTTCACTAGTTCTTTCATTCAGCATGTGTGTGACCTTTGCTTGTGTGTAGAGCTTGCAAACTGGAACTCTTTTAGTGAACTGTTCAGCATGCTCCGGTAGACAGATACAAGAGCGCTCAAGCATTGTAGCTCTATTAAGCAGGTTCTCAATGTCTTCTTTGTAGACATGGATGATGTCACCATTGATGCTTCTTGCATAACCACTCTCATCTCTGTAGACACCAAATTCGTCCTTCTTTTCCCAGGAGAAACGACGAACTCTGTGTTTGAAAGCACTCTTCCCAAGCTCGTGATGTATATGATAGACCATGACTTGACCCGCTTTTGGTCATATTTTCTATATGTTTTATTATAATTATCTATGTTTTGGAGTCTATTAGGTATGTTTTCAGGTTCAGGAGCATTTTGTGGTAAAGTAATGATATAGGTGCCTTTTGGTGCTTAAAGAAGAGTTTTCCAAGATGACTATGAAGATCCGATATAAGAGACACATATCGATCGATACACACCCTGTGTAATCGATCGATGACGCTTCCGTAGAAGTTGAAGTCGAGATCCTCCATCGATCGATGTACGCAATGTACCATCGATCGATACAGAGCGTGATGAGCAAGATGTATTTGGCAAACTTGAAGCCCAAGTTCTCACCAAATTACAAGACTGCCCCTGACGAGTTTTTTAACCTAATTGTACTCCCTATTTATACCTATGCCTATGAGCTTTGAGAACTAAGTTTTGAAAGAGGTTTTTGAACCAAGTTTTGTATTCTATTCTATTTAGCAATAAAAGTATTCTCTTTTCTTATTCTTTTGCTATGAATCTCTTGGCTATGTCTGAGTAGATTCATATCTTAGATTTGGGGTTCAAATAGTTATGAGGGATTAGCCCCAACTATGGATTGTTGAGTTGTTATATTCATTATCTAAATGAACCCTAATGCTTACTCTAGACTTGCTACCTAGAGTATTGATTATGGAGTGACTAATCTAATAGTCATCTTCCTGAAATCATTTGGCTAAACCAAGACTCTATTAAGGCAAGATGCGATAGCCGGTCTTGTAGAAATTCTCGGGTGAACAATAGTTCGATCGGATCTGATACTTAATATCGATCGATGCTCTTCTAAGGTATCGATCGACGACAGCTTATATCGATCGACACTGCGATAGCAGAATCGATCGATGCAGTCGCCAATCAGATCAATGGACGAGTCTAACTAGCGACAGCTATAGATTTGTCTAAGGATTGAAGTTCTCATATATTTGCAAGCAATTCGTTAAGACATCCATAGATCTATAATCCTGATTTTCTGAATAGTAACCTTGAATCTAACTATTTTCCTTCATTGTTTTTAAACCAAAACCTATTCTCTTTAGCAACTTACCATTGCNTCAGATCAATGGACGAGTCTAACTAGCGACAGCTATAGATTTGTCTAAGGATTGAAGTTCTCATATATTTGCAAGCAATTCGTTAAGACATCCATAGATCTATAATCCTGATTTTCTGAATAGTAACCTTGAATCTAACTATTTTCCTTCATTGTTTTTAAACCAAAACCTATTCTCTTTAGCAACTTACCATTGCTACTTATTTTATTTACTGTCTAAAACTTTTTTCAACCTAGCTTAATCACTTAGGATTATATCTTTTGTGTCTCTAGTTCCTTGTGGATTCGATCCCTAAGTACTACGATTGAACCTCTTTTGATGAGAGTAATTCACTCCTTAGGGTAATTTGAGTGATATCAAATTTGGCGCCGTTGCCGAGGAACTAAGAACACTATTAGATATAATCTGATTCAGTCTAGGTTATTTATTATTTTATTTTTCTATCTTTTAACACAAAATCTTTTTGTTTTTCTTTTTGTCTCTTTCAGGTACATACCCAGAAGTACTAGAAGCAACAAGAACAAGCAGCTTTTGTACTCAGAAGATCCCAACAACCTAGAGCGTAGCATCCGCAAGGACATACGCTCCGCATCGATCGATACCAATACCATCGTATCGACCGAGACGCCCTTTTCACCGACGATCAACAACCGTTCGTCAACCAACACCTTCACCACCTCATCGATCAACATCAACAACCGTTCGTCGACCGATACCCCTCACTTGAAATCGATCGATACACCACAACTGACATCGATCGATACTAACCGGCGAGACATGGTAGCGCCTATGATTCTCATACCCGATGAGAATGGAGACCTGCTTGATCAAGATGGTCACCTGCGGAATGCAGCAGGTCAGAAGCTGAATGATCAGAAGGAGATCATTATTGAAGAAGAGACTGCACCTACAGGCATCATTCAACCTGTGGAGGAGACCAGAACTTTGGCTGACTACAACCGCCCCGATCAGTTCTATTCAAACCGATCAGCCATCCTACCTCCTGCTATTCAGAGAGGAGATTTTGAGCTCAAGCCGCAGTACTACACACTTGTGGGTCAAATCCCTTTTTGGGGTTTGCCCCATGAGCATCCTATGGACCATTTGGAGAGGTTCGAGGATCTTGTCACCCTAGTCAAAGCAAAAGGAGTCCCTCAAGACTATCTTTTCTGCAAGCTTTTCAAGTACTCTCTATCTGGAGAAGCTTTGCAGTGGCTAAGACAACTACCACCAGGTTCCCTTACCACCTGGAATGATATCAAGCACGCCTTCCNCTGCCCACACCACGGATTCAACCAAGTACAACTGCTCTGCACCTTCTATAGAGGCATCAGCCCCGATTTCAAGAGAGCCCTTGATACAGCTAGCGATGGCAACTTCACCACCAGGAATCCTCAGAATGCTATCAAGCTAATTGACAACTTAGCTTCCAGCAACAGCACAAGAAACTATATGAAGACTACATCATCCCCT
Source organism: Eruca vesicaria subsp. sativa (assembly GCA_932364175.1). Classification (NCBI taxonomy): domain Eukaryota; kingdom Viridiplantae; phylum Streptophyta; class Magnoliopsida; order Brassicales; family Brassicaceae; genus Eruca; species Eruca vesicaria. Next base: position 34,901 of record CAKOAT010097378.1, read on the forward strand.
AGAAAGGAGTACGTCAATGAAGTTCAAGCACAGCTAGACAACATTCAGAAGCTCCTAAACAAGCAGATCTGTGCAGTGGAAGATTCAGAAATGGTAGAAGAAGACGTCAACTGGATTAGTGGAGCCGGTTTTCAGTGATCTGGTAACCAAGGAGGATTTAGAAACTTCACAGGCCAGAGAAGCAACTATAACCAGAATCCCTAGAAACCCAACACTTTCAGCATCAGCAACCCTAACAATAACAGAAGCTATGGAAGTGCCTTCTACTCAAATCCACACCCACCCACCCAAGATTCTAAACTGGAGGAATTGATGGACAAGATACTTGAGAGTCAGCAGAAGCTAGAGGTAAACTTCAATGGAAAGATAGATTCTGTCTACACCACCTTCATGACGAAGATAGATGCACTCAACACCCATGTGAAGAAGCTAGAGACCCAGGTGTTCCAGACAGGAGAAGCAGTTAAGAAGCAGGAGTTTGCTCACACCCAGAACATCAATGCCCTCCTAGATGATGACTTTTGGCAAGAGGTAGTAGAAGAGATTCAGAGATCTAATGATGAGAGTGAAAGAGAATTCGCCTACGACTACTATCGATTGATATCACCAGCTCGACATCGATCGATATCACCTTTAGTTCGTCGATCGATTGACTTCGACGAGTGTCGATCAATGAACTCCGACGAAAACCCTCGCGAGTGCAATTCCGTCAAGATTATGTCTCACGCCGAATTCACCACACTTCACCCACATCCGCCCAGCCCTGTCATCGATCGACATGATGCCCCTATCATCGATCGACATCCAGACCCTGGCATCGCTCGACACACACCTACCAGTGTCGACCGATATGAAGTACCCCAACGCCGAGTGTCACTTCCCAAAATCGACAGTGCAGGTCTTGACGCTTTCCGGGAGCGCTATTACACCACCAGAAACCCTACAACAGCCCTAAAAGAGAGACCCACAAATATTTTTGAGTCCATGGAGATAAAAATGGAAAATATGGGGAGAGTGCTCCGAAAAAGGAAAGAGAAGATACATAAACCCTATAAAAGAGAAGCTAATGAGAAGGAGTTGTCAAGCTTCAGAAAAAGAGTCCTCAGAATACCTAAAGAGAAACCTTTCGAAGAAGCCTACTTTTCACACAGATTGTGGATGTTCTTTAGAGAATCAAAGGAGACAGAAGAAGACATCAAGAGGATGTTTAACCACGTCAGAGATAGCCTCAATCAGAAAATCACACTGAAGAAGAAGAATGATCCAGGGAAGTTCACAATACCTTGCTCTATTAGAGGTGTTGAGTTCCCACGTGCCTTTTGTGACACAGGATCTGGAGTTAGCATCTTACCCAAGCTCATGTCAGATCATCTAGGTCTGGCGATAGAGCCTTCTGAAGAAACCTTCATCTTTGTAGATTGTTCTCAGCAGAGCTCTGGAGGCATCGTTCGCAACCTTGAGGTACAGATTGGAGAAACCCTAATTCGTACAGACTTCCATATCCTCTCTAACAAGCTGAACTTCAAGACTTCTCTACTACTTGGAAGAGCCTTCTTAGCCACAGTTGGAGCTGTTTGTGACCTCCAAACAAACAAGCTCTGCCTAACCCTAATCAACCCTTCCATTCACTACGATCCTGTACCAATAATCAAGTTCCCAAGGCCAGCCCGCTCAACACTCGTAGCCACATGTTTCTGTGCCCACAAATTTGATTCTATGGAAGAGTATGACACCGAAGAAGCAGTATCGACCGATGACACCACTACCCCATCGAACGATATCCTTACAGCACCATCGACCGACAGTCCTAACCGGCCATCGCTCGATGGAGCCTACCGACGAACCGAAGCCGAGTTCCCAGAAGCCGATTTCAACGCAGACGATTGGGAAAACGATCACTACTTGCCCGAGCTTGCTAGTATCAATACTCAGGAGGAGTATGATGAAGATTATAAAGAGGAACGAGCTATAGAGTACCGATTTCTTCGAGAAGATGAAGCACAGCCTCCATTCCCGACCTTCCACCAACGAGCATCTACCAATACGACACCTGGTCCATCGATCGATATGCCCTACCCCAGATCGCGCAAACGACGGTTCGAATCAACAAGCGACGAACCCAACTGCAGACCAGTCTATGTCCGACACAAACCACGAGACGGAGATTACTCGATTGGAAGCTGGGCCAGCGGTTATCACAAAAGTTTTGCAGTAGACACATCACCCCTACCAGCCGCGACTCAACCCACAAATCAAGTATCCCTCAACAGGGAGTACAAGCCATCGACCGTTACGCCCTACAAGCCATCAACCGACGAAGACATTTCTCCATCGATCGATATCAATCACAGACCACCACCCGAGGTACAAACACCTAAATTTGATTTCAATTCACTAATATCGGATGAGTTTGGCATTTTCAGGGATTCAGATGGTCATGCACGTCTATACACGGGAGAATCATTCCTATCTCCCCAGAAGATGTTGCAGACTTACTCCAGATGGCCAACGGACCTATCATCGAAAACGACCCGAACCAGATAAAACGCCCATCGACCGATGCATGGAGACAAGCATCGATCAATACCCACCGAGAGTACGGGCAGAGAGCTTTCCGAAACGGAGAACGTCGTTTCTTTTGGGAAAAGAAAGATGAATATGGAGTCTATAGAGATGAATCTGGCCATACAAGAGCAGTAAACGGAGACATCATCCCTGTCACCAAAGAAGATATGGAAAACTTGCTGAAGAGAGCATCACTATTTGGTCGCTCTTGTTTCTGCCTACCAGGTGCTGATTAGTTTGCTAAAGGAGTCCCAGATGGCAAGCTCTATACACAGAACGAAGTCACCTACATGCTAGATGGCCTCACCAGCGATCACAACTGGCAGATAGCAAGCACGAAATTTGACCTTGAGGACAAACTATCAAAAATTCAAGGTGAAATGCTATGGCAGACCAGCCACAATAACCAAGTACGAAGGAAACGAGACGCCCTACAAGAAGAAGTCAACACTCTGCGCGCACAACTGCAGTCTCAATCACAGCCATCGACCGATACAGATCCCCCTGCATCGATCGATATACCCGTACCTAACCCGATTGAAGACCACATCCAGAAGCTATCGATCGATGACAATCCCAGTCCATCGATCGACAACCGTGCTCAAGAATTTTGTACCAGGGAAGAATTTGAAGAAACCACAGCACAAATCTATCCATTTTTGTGAAGACGAAGATTACAGAATCCTGGATGAATACTAGTTTCACTTACACAGTGATTTCAAAGGTCTGCAATGCACAATGGAAGATATTCAGAAGGAGGTAGCAGATATCCAAAAACAGCTCGCCAGCCGACCTGACCCATCGCCATCGATCGACGAAGCACCCAACGCATCGATCGATATACAACCTCCAACCTCCACCGACGATCCAACACACCACGACACCATGCAGCGCACAACAGAACATATCAACAGCATCATTGGCAAACATCAGTACAGCATTGCCAACTTAGAAAGGTTGTTCAAAAGGATCCAAACAGAAGTTTATGGTTTGAAGACTAGCATGACCAGAAGAGAGAAGGCCACAAGAAGCTTTCTAACCTCTTGGTTTGATGAAACACAAGAACAGGAGGACACTTGTTTACCAACAAGTACCTGCAACCCACCTCACTAGCAACCATACTTCCATAGTCAAGCTAAACTGACTTTAAACAAGCGCTGAGTGGGAGGCAACACACTGTTAGGTATTTTAATAACTTATTTTATTTTATTTTTACTAACTAGTTTCGTTTTTATTTTGTTTTTAGGAAGCTAGACACATGATCCATACCCATCGACCGATACGACCAGTCAATATCGCTCGACACAGACTAACACGCATCGATCGACGATGGCGACTCACCATCGATAGATACCCATATCGGTCAGGTAAATCGTTTCCAATTTTCGATATCAGTTACACATATTTAATTTTTCTTATGCTCTAACTCCGACTAATTATACATTGAGGACAGTGTATGATTTAAGTCTGGGGGAGTTGATTACTGATGCTACTTTACCTCTTTTTGATCTTTTTGATTAAGTTTTCAAAAATTGGTTTTACTGAGTCAAGAAAGGGAAAAAATTTCAAAGTCTTACTTTTTATCTTACCACTCTTTAGCACCACTCTTAGGTTATATGATTGCAGAAAGTACTATAGATGGTAATGTGGATCACCGATCACCTATGTCAACACTTTCATGATTGTCTGGAAGAACCAAAGCTGATTTCCAACCTAACCTGACATCTATTGTTTGTCTTGGGGCTTGGTATACAAGAGATCAGAATCCTCTTGCAAGTCTGGAAGGTAAAAATCTCAAAAATTTTGGTTTCCTTCTTTCCTTCCTTCGGCATCCCGAGAAAATAAAAGATTGAGATGATTTCCTGAGAGGCAGAGGGAGAGGTACATTACCTATGACCCCACAATTCTAAATCAGAGGAATGATCACAGCGAGGGAGAGGTACATTACCTATGACCCCACTATTCGCTTACAAATTGAGAAAGATCAATAAGATGAACATTAACTGTTCATTGGGATTGATATAAAAGAAAGAAGAGTTGGGATTCAAAGAAGGGGGATAAAGAAAGAAAGGGAACCGGGATGAGAATGCCTGAAAACTTGTTTGAGTTGAATCCAAGTGTTCCTTGATCGATACTCCCAAGGTAAAGCCTACACCTTTATTTTTATGCATAAATGAAATCAGTAGAGAGGATAGACAGACAAGGAATGTTTAACTTGATTGGCTAGATGATTAGGTTGCTAAGCTAGGATATGGTATTATGTACTCCTGTAGTTGATAGAATAAGATGTGGTTTGCAACAAAGTAAGAGGTTATGACTTTTAAGTTAAGATTTTGATTGAGTCCTTGCTGTTTTCAAACTTCTTTTCAAGACTAACTTGATGTTTGCTTGAGGACAAGCAAAAGGTTAAGTCTGGGGGAGTTGATAGACCATGATTTTGACCCGCTTTTGGTCATATTTTCTATATGTTTTTATTATAATTATCTACGGTTTGGAGTCTGGTATGTTTTCAGGTTCAGGAGCATTTTGTGGTAAAGTGATGATTTAGGTACCTTTTGGTGCTTAAAGAAGAGTTTTCCAAGATGACTATGAATATCCAATATAAGAGACACATATCGATCGATACACACCCTATGTAATCGATCGATGACGCTTCCGTAGAAGTTGAAGTCGAGATCCTCCATCGATCGATGTACGCAATGTACCATCGATCGATACAGAGCGTGATGAGCAAGATGTATTTTGGCAAACTTGAAGCCCAAGTTCTCACCAAATTACAAGACTGCCCCTGACGAGTTTTTTAACCTAATTGTACTCCCTATTTATACCTATGCCTATGAGCTTTAAAAACTAAGTTTTGAAAGAGGTTTTTGAACCAAGTTTTGTATTCTATTTTATTTAGCAATAAAATTATTCTTTTTTCTTATTCTTTTGCTATGAATCTCTTGGCTATGTCTGAGTAGATTCATATGTTAGATTTGGGGTTCAAATAGTTATGAGGGATTAGCCCCAACTATGGATTGTTGAGTTGTTATATTCATTATCCAAATGAACCCTAATGCTTACTTTAGACTAGCTACCTAGAGTATTGATTATGGAGTGACTAATCTAATAGTCATCTTCCTGAAATCATTTGGCTAAACCCAGACTCTATTAAGGCACGATGCGATAGCCGGTCTTGTAGAAATTCTCGGGTGAACAATAGTTCGATCCGATCTGATACTTAATATCGATCGATGCTCTTCTAGGGTATCGATCGACACTGCGATAGCAGAATCGATCGATGCAGTCGGAAATCAGATCAATGGACGAGTCTAACTAGCGACAGCTATAGATTTGTCTAAGGATTGAAGTTCTCATATATTTGCAAGCAATTCGTTAAGACATCCATAGATCTATAATCCTGATTTTCTGAATAGTAACCTTGAATCTACCTATTTTCCTTCATTGTTTTTAAACCAAAACCTATTCTCTTTAGCAACTTACCATTGCTACTTATTTTATTTACTGTTTTAAACCTTTTTCAACCTAGCTTAATCACTTAGGATTATATCTTTTGTGTCTCTAGTTCCTTGAGGATTCGGTCCCTAAGTACTACGATTGAACCTCTTTTGATGAGAGTAATTCACTCCTTAGGGTAATTTGAGTGATATCAGTATATCGATCGATGCTCTCTTCCATGTATCGATAAATAGACGTTGATTTGCTGGATCTGCTGAGTTGGAATGAATGTTTTCTGTACCATCTTCCTCATGAGGTGGTTGGTGCTGATTGTTCTTGTAGATGGGTGGTTGTATATAGGGACTGATTGGTCCATTGGCCATCTGAAGGATATCTGCAACGTCTTCTGTGGATATTGGAATGATTCTTCCATCTAGTGCTCGTGCATGACCTTCTGGATCCCTGAAAATACTATATTCATCCGAAGTTAGTAATGTAAAATTGATTTTATGTGTTTGTACCTCGGATGGTGTAGATGCTGTATCGATCGACGGTGGAGCTTGTGCATCGGTCGATCTGTTGAGGAACATGTCGGTCGATGGCTGGTGCTCCATGTCGGTCGATACGGGTGCTTCAGGTCGGATCGCGGATGGTAGTGGCGCTGGATCGCCCAGCTTCCACTCGAGTAATCTCCGTCTCCTGGTTCATGTGGGACATAGACTTGTGCGCAGTAAGGTTCGTCGCTTGTTGATTCAAAATGTCGTTTGAGCGATCTGGGTTGGTGCTTATCGGTCGACGGAGAAGGGTCTCTATCGGTCGATGGTCGGAAAATGAAAGATGGGAGGGGAAGTCTGACTTCGTCTTCTCGAAGAAATATATACTCGGTGGCTCGTTCCTCTTCATAATCTGCATCGTACTCCTCCTGAGTAGTGATGCTAGCTAGCTCAGGCATGTAATGATCGTTCGCCCAATCATTGGTGCCAAAATTGCCGTCTGGAAACTCTTCCTCGATATTCTGGAATAGCGTATGTGGGAACCGAAATCCACCTACTGTCAATAAATCGTAAAAAAGGAAACTTCGGGAAAACCCTAAGTTTCCAGAGGAACCGGCTATTTGCAGAACCGCACAACGAAGATTAAGAAAACGATAAACTTAGAATTTAAAAGAGAATAAACGAATTTGAGAGCAAAGAGGTTCTTATTCCGAATCTGCGTAAGAACTGGTACAAAAAGAGTAGCCGAAAAGTCTAAGAACGAAAAACCCTAGTTGAGACGCAGCTCGCTAACAGAAAACGGAAATATTCCTAAATGCTAATGTTGGTGGTGAGAGCTCTTAAAATCGTGTCCCAGCTTCTGCCCTATGCCTCCTCCTTATATACTCCTCCTTAGGCGGTTTTACTCTTTCCATTTCGCCCGAAACCGAATATATCGGGAATTTTCCATTTCTGTCGATCCTTCCTTTTCTTCTGCGGAAATCTTCAATTTATCTTCAAACTTGCCTTTTGTCTTCTGTCTGCGAGTAAACCATCAAAACGTTATCGTATCTTCGGGTTTGATTTCGTTAATATCGCGAGATGGGTTTTTATCGTGTTTTAGGACCTTTCGGCCGTTTTACGATAAAAACCGTTTTACGACTTTATACGAGACCGTTTCCTGATCCGATGCCGTTTTTTACGATTTTCTCGACGTTTTTTATTAAAAACGCGTTTTTTATGATCTTAACGAAAAATCTCGGATAAATCGTATAGTTTAGGCGATGTTCGGTGTCTTGCTTAACCGTTACCGTTTTATACGATTTCTTCGAGTTCTTTTCGAGAAAGCGGAGTTTTACGGTTTTTATCGTAGAATTCGAAGGATAAGTCGGATCGAGACGAAACGAGAGACATTTCGGCCGTGGTTCAGAATGTGACCGTGTCGAAGGACTTAAGGTTCAAATCAAGGATGTGGGAGATCTGGGAAATCTCTAGTTCGCCTGCTGGCGAACTAAGCCGAGCTGGCTTAGTTCGCGAGCAGGCGAACTAGTCGGTGAGTTCCTAGTTCGCCTGCTGGCGAACTAAGCCACCTTGGCTTAGTTCGCCAGCAGGCGAACTAGTTGGAAGCTTCTAGTTCGCCTGCTGGCGAACTAAGCCAAGCTGGCTTAGTTCGCCAGCAGGCGAACTAGTCGGGGACCGTCTAGCTCGCCTGCTGGCGAACTAAGGCAGCTTGGCTTAGTTCGCCAGCAGGCGAACTAGTCGTGACTAGTTTGCGTTTCGTGGCGGTTTCGGTTTTTTGCGGTTTTGTAAAACGATTTCTCAAGTTTTATAAAACGATTCTCGAGTTTTATAAAACGATTCTCGAGTTTGATAAAACGATCTTCGAGTTTTATAAAACGATCTTCGAGTTTTATAAAACGATTCTCGAGTTTTATAAAACGGCTTCTCGAGTTTTATAAAACGATCTTCGAGTTTTATAAAACGATCTTCGAGTTTTATAAAACGATTCTCGAGTTTTATAAAACGGCTTCTCGAGTTTTATAAAACGATCTTCGAGTTTTATAAAACGACCTTCAAGTTTTATAAAACGGCTTCTCGAGTTTTATAAAACGATCTTCGAGTTTTATAAAATGGCTTCTTGAGTTTTATAAAACGATCTTCGAGTTTTATAAAACGATCTTCGAGTTTTATAAAACGGCTTCTCGAGTTTTATAAAACGATCTTTGAGTTTTATAAAACGGCTTCTCGAGTTTTATAAAACGATCTTCGAGTTTTATAAAACGATCTTTGAGTTTTATAAAACGGCTTCTCGAGTTTTATAAAATGATCTTCGAGTTTTTTAAAACGATCTTTGAGTTTTATAAAACGACTTCTCGAGTTTTATAAAATGAATTCGAGTTTTATAAAACGACTTCTCGGGTTTTATAAAACTATTCCTTTCGTATTCTTGCGGGGAATTTCGGCTATTAATTCCGTCGTACCGATTTTAACCCCAACAGTTGGCCCACCAGCTCGTAAGAAATGTGGGGTTCTTGCGAGTGGATTGAGCTTGTTTGGCAAGTTTGGTAGAATTAGGCGGAACTTTAATGGCCAAAAGTCCAAGGGTGAATAGTAAAATTCGTCCTTATAAGTAGATGGAGTAAAATTTTGAATTCTTTACCCCATCCTCTAAAACTTATCCAAGAAAATTTTCTCTCTACTTTCTTTGAGTTTATTTCTCCCAGGATCTTCAAGCATGTTTTCAGGAAGAAGGACTCGTTCCTCAACCAGCTCCAATTCTCGCAATTCTGAGGGAACGAGCTCGCAGCCTCCAGTTCCAGCTCCGAAAGAAGAGTATTCGTCTCCGTTAATCGATCCGACGGACCATGCGGCTTTTTAGGCGTTGGGAGATGAGTCGAGGTCTGCTAGGCCTGGGACTTGGGTTCCATCTTTATTGGGCGTCGATCAAACTTCCGGATATCCGAACTCGACTCCTTTTAACAGCATCGATTACATGCGCGAATTTTGCCGAGTTCCAGAGGCAGTCGAGTTTTGTCTCCCACTCGCCGGGGAGGGTGACAAGGATGCGCCCGAAGATTTTTTCACATGTTACAACATTTTTTTGCAACAATGCCACTTATGGTTTCCGATCCCGGGGATCATTGTTCGTTACCTTCGCAGGCTGGGGCTATCGATCAGTCAGCTGACTCCCCCCGGTTTAAAGCAACTCGTTGGTCTCTTGACGCTGAGTTATGAGCAGGGAATTACCCTTAGCGTCGATCATCTCGAGGGTCTATTGAAGCCCACGGGGCAGTCGCAGAGGATCAATCTATGTCCTCCTGACGAAATTGTTACGGGCTGCTGAACGATCTCTCCTTCTTGGAAGAAAAATTTCTTCTATGTTCGTATTGACAGTGCGTCAGTTGAGGAGGATTGCATTCCGCTTTTTACGACCGTGTGGGGTTGGAAAGGTATGTGATTCGAGTTCATACGAATCTTCTTCCTCTTGTTGTTTTTTTTTATTCGTTTATGTTTTTCTGCAGTGTCCAACCCTTTGCCTCCGTATCCTGTCGATCTTCCAAACATAACCACTTCTCTCAAACGTGGTGAAGTTGGCCAGTGCAGTTTTTCTCCACAACGCGTCCGCCAAGCGGTTTCCCTCTTCTGATCTTGACTCTTTGCGGATTCTCCGATTTATGAATGTTGGGGTCAAAATCAGTACGATGGAATCAACGGCCGAAACTCCCCGCAGAAATATAAAAGGAATCGTTTTATAAAACTTGAAGAATCGTTTTATAAAACTCGAGGATCGCTTTATAAAACTCGAGGATCGTTTTATAAAACCCGAGAATCGTTTTATAAAACCCGAGGATCGTTTTATAAAACTCGAGAATCGTTTTATAAAACACGAGGATCGTTTTATAAAACTCGAGAATCGTTTAATAAAACTCGAAGAATCGTTTTATAAAACTCAAGTATCTTTTTATAAAACTCGAGAAGCCGTTTTATAAAACTCGAAGATCGTTTTATAAAACTCGAAGATCGTTTTATAGAACTCGAGAAGCCATTCTATAAAACTCGAAGATCGTTTTATAAAACTCGAGAAGCCGTTTTATAAAACTCAAAGATTGTTTTATAAAACTCGAGAAGCCGTTTTATAAAACTCAAAGATCGTTTTATAAAACTCGGGAAGCCGTTTTATAAAACTCGAAGATCGTTTTATAAAACTCGAGAAGCCGTTTTATAAAAATCGAAGATCGTTTTATAAAACTCGAGGATCGTTTTATAAAACTCAAGAAGCAGTTTTATAAAACTCGAAGATCGTTTTATAAAACTCGAGAAGTCGTTTTATAAAACTCGAGGATCATTTTATAAAACTCGAGAAGCCGTTTTATAAAACTCGAAGATCATTTTATAAAACTCAAAGATCGTTTTATAAAACTCGAGAAGCCGTTTTATAAAACTCGAAGATCGTTTTATAAAACTCGAGAAGCCGTTTTATAAAACTCGAAGATCGTTTTATAAAACTCGAGAAGCTGTTTTATAAAACTCGAAGATCGTTTTATAAAACTCAAAGATCGTTTTATAAAACTCGAGGATCGTTTTAAAAAACTCGAGAAGCCGTTTTATAAAACTCGAAGATCGTTTCATAAAACTCGAGAATCATTTTATAAAACTCGAGAATCGTTTTATAAAACTCGAGAAATCGTTTTACAAAACCGCTAAAAACCGAAATCGCCGCAAAACGCGAACTAGTCACGACTAGTTCGCCTGCTGGCAAACTAGGAGTCCCTCGACTAGTTCGCCTGCTGGCGAACTAGGAGTCCCTCGACTAGTTCGCCTGCTGGCGAACTAAGCCAAGCCGGCTTAGTTCGCCAGCAGGCGAACTACTGTCTTTCCCCCACAGGTTCTTATCGCCTAGTTCGCCATATGGCGACCTGGCCAAGCTGAACTAGCTCGTCGTACGACGAGTCGACCATCCCGAGCCTCGATCTCCCACATCCTTGATTCAAGGCATACGTCCTTCGACACGATCGTATTCCGAATCACGGTCGAAATGTCTCCTGTTTCGTCTCGATCCGTCCTATCGTTCGAGTTTTACGATAAAAACCATAAAACTTTGTTTTCTCGAAAAGAACTCGAGGAAATCGTATAACACGGCAACGGTTAAACGAAACACCGAATGTTGCCTAAACTATACGATATATTCGAGATTTTTCGTAAATCGTACAAAATGCGTTTTTAATAAAACCCCGAGTAAATTGCAGAAAACGGCAATGATTTATCGAAACATCGAACATTGCTTAGCTTTACGATTAAATCGAGAAACTTATCTAAAAACGGCATCGTATCAGGAAACGATCTCGTCTAAAGTCGTAAAACGGATTTATCGCAGAACGGCTCGGAAAGTCATAAAACGCGATAAAAGCCACTCGCGACTTTAAACGAAGTCCAACCCGAAGATACGACGACGTTTTGGCGATTTACTCACAGAAAAGGATAAATGTCAAACTTGAAGATAAATGTCCAGTTTGAAGATAAATAGAAGATTTCTGCGGGAAAAAAGGAAAGATCGAGATAAATGGAAGATTCCCGTTAAACTCGAATCTGGGCGAAATGGAAAGACTAAACCGCCTAGGAAGGGAGTATATAAGCAAGAGGCATAGGGCAGAAGCAGAGGGACGAAATCCAGAGCTCTCATCTGAGACTTTCACAAATTTTCTAGACTTAGAATTTTCCGCACTTAGAAACTTAGGCTTTTTCTCGACAAGTTCGGTTTCTATGACTGGCGCTCAATCACTAGACAAACTCGCCCAGGCAGTTCGATCTCTTGTCCAGCTCAATCAACTGAACTACGTTCGACTTGATCCTCGAAAGGGGTACGTAGGCAACCTTTCATAAGGTTCAGTCCGAAATCAATCAAACTTTTTTTCCTATCTTTTTCCGTCTTTCGTTATCGAGCTGCGACTCGACTAGATCTAGGGTTTTATATTTGTAACTCGCTGATGGCCCCTGCGGCCAAAGCCTTTGTAATTCCTTGTATTGATTGCAACGCTCTTACGCGAATCGGAAATAAGATCTACTTTTCTTTAAATTTGTTTTATTACGTTTTTCGTATTTTTCCGCATATATTTGGTTACTTGTCGTTGGCTTTCGCAGAGATCCGGTTCCTCTGGAAAATTAGGGTTTTCCTAAGTTTCCTTATTTAACGGAAATCGACAAGTGTGAATTTCGGTTCCCACAGTTTGGCGCTAGAAGGAGGGGGGGTCGGATTACTCTTATTCATAGCCACAAAACGCTTGATCAAAACGATGTCTGGATATATGAAAGACAAAGTCGCAACTCGCAAAACGATGCTGGTAAAACAACTCCAGCAGCGACTGCTCCTACAGCCAACGCTCACGCAAACGCTGTAGTACTCAACAAAATTGAAAACCTAATCACGACTCTTCGCCACGGGAAGAGCGACAAAACAAGCTCACGATTTCTATCTCAGATCACTGAGGGCAACGATAAAATCTATCAAACCCCATAGTGTTTTTCTTATTTCCGAGTTGGACAAATCTCACGGGTTGAGCAAAAGACGTTTTCCGAGAACTTTTCGGAAAAATAAAACTTGCTCTCCCGAAAACCGCGGAACAAACCGTAAGTTACTCGCGAAATAAACCCTGGGTTACTCGCGGAAAAACTCTAGGTTATTCAAGCCAAAACCCTAGGTTTTTCGCGGAAAACTTCTAGGTTATTCGCGGCAAAACCCTAGGTCGCCCGCTGAAAGTCCCTAGGTTACTCGCGGAAAAAACCCTAGGTTATTCGCGGAAAAACCCTAGGTTACTCGCGACAAAACCCTAGGTTGCTCGCGGAAGAACCTTAGGCTACTCGCAGAATTGGGAAATACTATCCAGCCGAAAATACGGTGAGTCGGCCAAGCAACCTAGCTCGCCATCTTTGCGAGCTGACCGGCTTTCCACCTCGTCCTAGAGGCTTTGACTTTTCCCCGAGGGTCCGCACAATCCAACTTATAGCTATGGTGAACCTGATCGTACTCTAAACAATAATCGCACTGCTTTTCGTTTCATCTCAATCAAAGTTTCCGTTGAGATTTTACAACGAAAACAAGAGAGCTTGATGAATCGGGACTGTGCTCGCCGACTCACAATTATGCAAGTTGGACAAGCTCGACGGATCGAAACATCTCCATCTCCAATCTTGATCGAGACGCTTTTCGTCTCAATCGGATTTTCCGTTGAGATTCTACGACGAAAACAAGTCAACTCGACGAATCGAGATCACCCGTGCCAAGTGTCTTAGCTCGTCGAACGTAGAGCTAGATAGCTTTCCCAAGAGACGCTGACTTCGCCCCAAGGGTGCTTACCACCCAGATCTCCCTACGTCGAGCTGAACCAATCCTCGAGTTTCTCTCTCGAGTCTTGATCGCGCTGATTCTCGTTTTGTCTCAATCAGAATTTCCATCGGGATTTTACGATAAAACCGCAAAGACTTGTTTCTTCGTATAAGTTTGAATCAATCGTCTAAAACGGCAACGGTTGACTTAACACCAAAGTTGCCTAAACTATACGAGAAATCTGAACTCTCTAAACCCAATCCGGTTTTACGAAACTCTGCCACACTAAATCAAAAATATCCAATCATAAACACGTGATTGATTTTTTCGATATACAAAGCGCACCTAGTCGGTCAAATAAAACCAGCAGTACGCAGAAACAAGAACATGAGCTCTGATGGTTAAGTCTTGTCCCCGCTCCGATACTCATGCTGGCAATTCGTCGAAGACCGGTAAGTCAAATGACGAAGAACGAAGAATAGACGATCCCAAATCATCGATGAAACTAAGGTATGTCCGATTTGAAAATTTTATTAGACTTCTAATTTCTCGTAGGTAAGAAACGAAAACGTCTTGTAAACTGCCGTGAAACCTAGAGAACGAAGAATATAGAGGATAGTCTAGCATGCTAAGTCGTAAGCAATTTTTGTCTATCTCAATTTGTTGTTTTCTAACAATTCAGGCATAACTCGCAGACCGATCCAACCTCTCGTACAACCGAGAAACGATCGCCACGCATTCAAACGTAATCATTTCCTAAAAGAAAGAGGGAGCTAGAGACGCTGACGTTGTCTTAAAACCGACTCGCTCCTAGAAGTTTTCGTAAATCAGACATACTCCAAATCATCTCTGATCCACCATGGTCTTTAATCGACCCGGATTGTCGATCATCCCAATCCTTCAAACGAAACTCATTTTTCTTATTTCGCCGAACATTTTTCCTCGCATCAAGAAAACGCTTTCTAAAATAAGCGGAAAAATATTCGGACAATGCGACACCTCGTCAAAGTCATCCCAAAAGCGAACAACAATCTAAGAACCGTATAAACGCTAAAGACTGATCCAAACGTCTGGGAAATAATATCGAGGAATATACAGCATCTCTCGGCGCAATCATGCGGTTAGAAAACCTCTGCGAAACTTCAGAGAAAAACTCGATGATTTTCCGAAGTCATAAAGATCTTCTCGAACTTGATAAAAGAAGTGTAAGAATCGAAAAACTATACGAGAAATCTTTAGGCATCAAAGCATTGATCTCGTTTTCCGTCAAACCAAGTGAGTCAGGAAATAGTGTCAAGAACATTTGCGGCGAAAGAAAAATCGAGAACACAAAGCAGCAATAGAGAACACGTCCTCCGTTCTCGCTGACTGATCCAATTTCTGATCATGTGATTCATTCTTTTCGAGAAATCCGCTAAAACATTTTGCGACTAGATCTCAGTGAAATAACTTTTGGTAAAACTCCGCAAGTGACTCCGAAAAAACCATCACCGAAAAATCAAAAACTAAGCGGAAAGGTTTCTCGAAAAATCTGTAGAAACATTGTTAACTCAATGCGTCGTGCCGATTTACTAAATAAATCGCCCGTTTCTTATGCGAGAAATCCTTCGTATATTCAGGATCATGTCATAACGAAGTAACTTTCAAAGTAAACGTAACAGGTTTTGCAAAAAGTACTTTCCTTATAGCGAAAACCAAGCTATACGATCCGGCACTGGGCGGCCAATCTAAACTTTGCCTCCTCGCGACACGATCTGAAAGATCTCACTCTTTAGTCCATCGGTTCACGAGCATCCGCTCTCATTCCTCCCATTTACATCCGAGAATGAGACCGCCCCGCAAACGACTCCGCACGGGCTCTGCATCGAGCTTCTTAGGATCTGTCTCCCTCGAGTAAAAAAAAAAAAAAAAAACAACTTCCATACATAGGAAAGTTTATAGGAAACTTTCACCGTAGAAATCAAACATAAAACGAAAAAACGTTTTCTATATACACGGGCATACTTGGCAGATCAAGCTCGACAAACGCTACTTGGCTATTGTCCGATCACGCTTCCCTTCAATGCCAAGTTTACAAACCGACTCGACCTTTTCGATAGCACGAAAGTGTCGTGGTCTAATCCTCTACCAAATACGACCTTGGCTGTCAGGCTGAACACAACCTTCACGCCAAGCCAATACTTTCAACGGATAATGCAAACTTGTCGAAAATCGGCTAAGTTCTGTATTTTCGCGATTCACTATATTCCCGAAGCAAGTTGCCCACAAAATCCGACGTATAAGAAAACACTCGTGCCAGAGCTCCTAAAGCCGTACGAATCTCGGAAGTTCAACACTTCACAAAGCACCGTAATAAAAAATGCTTCGTTTTGGGAAAACAACTTACGCGACCTCTCGGTCCTAATTACCCTAGTAAAACTACCTAACATCGAAATAGGAATGTAAGTTTTAATTGCGAATATCCGCAAACGAACCAAAGTGTTACTGCAAAGCAGGGTTAAGACAAAACCCTTGCAACACCGCGCAACATATTCGAGCCCGCAAACGTTCCGAACACGATACGCGGCATATCAAATAAAAACCAACTTTCGGCACTGCGAGACGTCGCAGACGCCCGGAGATTAGTTTTTCGACACAAATACCTTCCTCGATAAAGTCATTTCTTGGAAGACCTAACAGTCCGTCCGCGACTATAAATTACGCAAAACTTCTTAACGTACGTAAGGCCAAAACAACGTAAACATTTATCGCCTAAAAAGTTTGTTGCTGATCACAACAAACTCGCAATAGTCCTAAACAAACTTAAGTTATCTCGCAGAGATAGCTCTCGAATACCCGACACAAGGGTAATAGCGCTATAAAAAAAATCCAAACTTTTGGTCAGCACTTCCGGGAAACTTAGAAATTGTTCCCGGTGAGATGCTCGGTTCCAACCAGACGAATCATATAAGCCGAGAACCTATCGCGGATTCTAAATCGGTATGGAATCAGGTTAAAATCGCAACAGGGAAAACGAAAGCCGACTAGTCATCGCATAGCCTCAATCCGAAAGTAAACCTAGGTCTTGCCCTAAACCCAGCACACTGGTCGCTAACGTCTCAAGGCATGAATCGAAATTCTAAAGGCATGTCTCTTCGTCTATATCTAAACGCTCACTCGATTTACTAAACATCCTAAAACGGGCAAACGAACAAGGCGATACACTAAGGGAAAAAGGAATGCGAGACGAAAACTCCCGGACCTCCCTCAATATCAACTCATAATCTTCCCGCTACACTCATACAAATAAAAACACGCTCTTAAAAACGCAAACTGATTTTTAATAAAGCTGCAAAAGCGGCAGGGACTCAGAGCCGCACACGGCCAGTTTGAAAACTATAACGGCCACGCTCGGCCAGACCAAACGGCCTGCGAGGCTAGTCTCACGGCAGGCAAAGGTCCAGATGCCATCGACATCAATATGCTCGATAATTCCTACACAACATATAACTAGACCGTAAAGGTCTTGCTAGGAAACAGGTCATACGAACCTTAACTCCGAAACGAACTACGAAATTCTTGATCCCCTCAAAAGGGTACGTAGGCAGCCTTCACAAGGCGCAGCTCTAATCTTAAACGCTTTCCGCTCCCTGGAGAGTGGAAAGATCACTATCAACGGACCTTTCCGACCATTAATTCCGCCTAACTTAACTAAAACTGGTTAACCACTCGCAAGAACCTTACGCTAAAGGATCAAGATTCTTACGAGCTGGGGGGCTAACTGTTGGGGTCAAAATCGGTACGACGGAATCAACGGCCGAAACTCCCCGCAGAAATATAAAAGGAATCGTTTTATAAAACCCGAAGAATCGTTTTATAAAACTCGAGGATCGCTTTATAAAACTCCAGGATCGTTTTATAAAACTCGAGAATCGTTTTATAAAACCCGAGGATCATTTTATAAAACTCGAGAATCGTTTTATAAAACCCAAGGATCGTTTTATAAACTCGAGAATCTTTTTATAAAACTCGAGGATCGTTTTATAAAACTCGAGACTCGTTTTATAAAACTCGAAGAATCGTTTTATAAAACTCGAGGATCGTTTTATAAAACTCGAGAAGCTGTTTTATAAAACTCGAAGATCGTTTTATAAAACTCGAAGATAGTTTTATAGAACTCGAGAAGCCGTTTTATAAAACTCGAAGATCGTTTTATAAAACTCGACAAGACGTTTTATAAAACTCGAAGATCGTTTTATAAAACTCGACAAGCCGTTTTATAAAACTCGAAGATCGTTTTATAAAACTCGATGATCGTTTTATAAAACTCGAGAAGCCGTTTTATAAAACTCGAAGATCGTTTTATAAAACTCGAGGATCGTTTTATAAAACTCGAGAACCCGTTTTATAAAACTCGAAGATCGTTTTATAAAACTCGAGAAGTGGTTTTATAAAACTCGAGAAGCCATTTTATAAAACTCAAAAATCATTTTATAAAACTCGAGAAGCCGTTTTATAAAACTCAAAGATCGTTTTATAAAACTCGAGGATCGTTTTCTAAAACTCAAGAAGCCGTTTTATAAAACTCGAAGATCGTTTTATAATACTCGAGAAGTCGTTTTATAAAACTCGAGGATCGTTTTATAAAACTCGAGAAGCCGTTTTATAAAAATCGAAGATCATTTTATAAAACTCGAAGATCGTTTTATAAAACTCGAAGATCGTTTTATAAAACTCGAAGATCGTTTTATAAAACTCGAGAAGACGTTTTATAAAACTCGAAGATCGTGTTATAAAACTCGAGAAGCCGTTTTATAAAACTCGAAGATCTTTTTATAAAACTCGAAGATCGTTTTATAAAACTCGAAGATCGTTTTATAAAACTCGAGAAGCCGTTTTATAAAACTCGAAGATAGTTTTATAAAACTCGAGGATCGTTTGATAAAACTCAAGAAGCCGTTTTATAAAACTCGAAGATCGTTTTAAAAAACTCGAGAATCGTTTTATAAAACTCGAGAATCATTTAATAAAACTCGAGAAATCGTTTTACAAAACCGCGAAAAACCGAAATCGCCGCAAAACGCGAACTAAGCCGAGCTGGCTTTGTTCGCCAGCAGGCGAACTAGGAGCCTCTCCACTAGTTCGCCAGCAGGCGAACTAGGAGTCTCTCCGCTAGTTCGCCTGCTGGCGAACTAAGCCAAGCCGGCTTAGTTCGCCAGGAGGCGAACTACTGACTTTGTCCCACAGGTTCTTATCGCCTAGTTCTCCATATGGCGACCTGGCCAAGCTGAACTAGCTCGCCGTACGACGAGCCAACCATCCCGAGCCTCGATCTCCCACATCCTTGATTCAAGGCATACGTCCTTCGACACGATCGTATTCCGAATCACGGTCGAAATGTCTCCCGTTTCGTCTTGATCTGTCCTATCGTTCGAGTTTTACGATAAAAACCATAAAACTTTGTTTTCTCGAAAATACCTCGAGGAAATCATATAAAACGGCAACGGTTAAACGAAACATCGAATTTTGCCTAAACTATACAATTTATTCGAGATTTTTCGTAAAAATCGTACAAAACGCATTTTTAATAAAACTCGGAGTAAATCGCAGAAAACGGCAACGATTAATCGAAACATCGAACATTACTTAGCTTTACGATTAACTCGAGAAACTTATCTAAAAACGGCATCGTATCAGGAAACGATCTCGTCTAAAGTCGAAAAAACGGATTTATCGCAAAACGGCTCGGAAAGTCATAAAACGCGATAAAAGCCACTGGCGACTTTAAACGAAGTCCAACCCGAAGATACGACGACGTTTTGGCGATTTACTCGCAGAAAGAAGATAAATGTCAAACTTGAAGATAAATGTCAAGTTTGAGGATAAATAGAAGATTTCCGCAGGAAAAAAAGGAAAGATCGAGATAAATGGAAGATTCCCGTTAAACTCGAATCTGGGCGAAACGGAAAGACTAAACCGCCTAGGAAGGGAGTATATAAGCAAGAGGCATAGGGCAGAAGCAGAGGGACGAAATCCAGAGCTCTCATCTGAGACTTTCACAACTTTTCTAGACTTAGAATTTTCCGCACTTAGAAACTTAGGCTTTTTCTTGACAAGTTCGGTTTCTATGACTGGCGCTCAATCACTAGACACACTCGCACAGGCAGTTCGATCTCTTGTCCAGCTCAATCAACTGAACTACGTTCGACTTGATCCTCGAAAGGGGTACGTAGGCAGCCTTTCATAAGGTTCAGTCTGAAATCAATCAAACTTTTTTTCCTATCTTTTTCCGTCTTTCGTTATCGAGCTGCGACTCGACTAGATCTAGGGTTTTATATTTGTAACTCGCTGATGGCCCCTGCGGCCAAAGCCTTTGTAATTCTTTGTATTGATTGCAACGCTCTTACGCGAATCGGAAATAAGATCTACTTTTCTTTAAATTTGTTGTTTTACGTTTTTCGTATTTTTCCGCATTTATTCGGTTACTTGTCGTTGGCTTTCGCAGAGATCCGGTTCCTCTGGAAAATTAGGGTTTTCCTAAGTTTCCTTATTTAACGGAAATCGACAAGTGTGAATTTTGGTTCCCACAATGAAGAGGATCGAGTTTTATAAAACGCTCTTTGAGTTTTATAAAACGATCTTCGAGTTTTATAAAACGGCTTTTCGAGTTTTATAAAACGATCTTCGAGTTTTATAAAACGATCTTCAAGTTTTATAAAACGATCTTCGAGTTTTATAAAACGGCTTCTCAAGTTTTATAAAACGATCTTCGAGTTTTATAAAATGGTTTTTCGCGGTTTTATAAAACGATCCTCGAGTTTTATAAAATGGCTTCTCGAGTTTTATAAAACGATCTTCGAGTTTTATAAAACGATCTTCAAGTTTTATAAAACAATTTTTGAGTCTTATAAAATGGCTTCTCGAGTTTTATAAAACGATCTTCGAGATTTATAAAATGATCTTCGAGTTTTATAAAACGGCTTCTCGAGTTTTATAAAACGATCTTCGAGTTTTATAAAATGGTTTCTCGAGTTTTATAAAACGATCCTCGAGTTTTATAAAATGATCTTCGAGTTTTATAAAACGGCTTCGAGTTTTATAAAACGACTTCTTGGGTTTTATAAAACTATTCCTTTTGTATTTTCGTGGGGAATTTTGGCTATTGATTCCGTCGTACCGATTTTGACCCCAACAAAGCCATTAACAACAACTAAACCAAACCGGTTTATTTATATATAAGACAAAAACAAAACAACAGCAGCGTGTAAATAGTCTCGAGTGTAAAAACAAACAAGCAACTTCAAATTGCCGTTGAAAGAGAAGTAGAGGTCGCAGCTAAGTTTCTTTTTTTACCATATGCAACAAGACCATGAGGTCACACCGACTTCATGTCTCAGTATTTAGTCTGATCATCACCTTTTGTTATGACATCATTGAAAGTGCTGACACTCGGGATCATCTGTAACACATGTTCTTGGTGTGGAAAAATCACATCCAACAAGTGAGGTCCCGATGTATTCTCTGAATCACTTCTAGAAGTTTGCTTTCTTCGTCCCTCTCGCAGGTGGGTCCCACAAGCTCCTGCAAATTAAAGTTTGTTGGGGGATATCTCCATCTCCTGGAAATTAAAGCTCACCGAGATACGTGTGAGCTCTGTTAGCTTTGTAGAACCAATCTTTCCATTGCATAATTATACCAAGATGCTGGTTGTTAAATAAAAGTATCTTCACCAAAAATTCTCTACCCAGATTGGGCCAGCTCTTGCACATTCATTATAAAGCTTCCATCACCATCAATGTCAACAGCAATCGCATCCGAATTAGAAACAGAGGATCTTATCGCAGCATGAAGTCCAAACCCATAGCTCCAAGGCCTCCCGATGATAATCATTGCCTCAGTTTCCTGTACTTGTAAAACTGAGCCGCCCACATCTGATGCTGCCCAAAACCAGTACTGATAATCCCCTTCCCATCAGTTAGCTCATCAAGAACTTGAATCGCTTCCTCAAATTTCTTGAAACCGAGAGGAAACTTCAGCTTCTGTTCATTCAACTCACACCTCCAAGCTCCGAAATTAAGCTTAAGCTCCGAAATGAAGCTTAAGCTCCTCTCCTTGGTTCTCAAGAACCTTGTTCATCCCTTACAAATCAAGCTGAATATCACCACACGCAGACACATACGGTGACTTGTTCTTCTCAATATCAGAAGATTTAGTGTCTATAAGCACAATATTAGCCATTCTAGCAAAAGCCTCAAGCTTTCCTGTGACACGATCATCAAACCTAACACCAAAAGCAAGCAACAAATCACTATGCTCAATCGCATAACTAGCGTATACAATAGTACCGTGCATCCCAAACATTTGCAGAGACAACTCATTTACAAGGATATAATCCAAGCCCCATCAAATACTCTCAACAAGGATGCTAGTAAGTTCCACAAACCTACCCAGCTCCTCACTCGAATTCAAAAATCCCCCACCAACATACAAGACATGTCTCTTAGACTCAGACACCAACCTAAGAATCTACTCCAAATGAGAAACTTTCGACGGCTTAGGAATCCTAGACATGTAACCAGGCAACCGCATAGGCTTCTCCCAATCAGGAACAGCGAGCTGTTGCTGAATATCCTTAAGAACATCAGCCAAAACAGGTCCGGGTCAACCCAAAGTAGCTAAAAAGAAAGCTTCTAGAATGATCCTAGGTATATCATCAACATCCATGACAAGATAGTTATGTTCCGTAATATACCTCGTCCCCACAACGATCGTCTCTTGAAACGTGTCGGTACAAATCATTCTGTAAGGGACATTTCCTGTGATCGTAATGAGCCAGATGCTGTCAAGCATCACATTGGCTAAATCGCTGAAAATATTGGTGGCTCCCAGACTGGAGGTGGGGATGCAGATTTCTTGTATACCGAAGGAATGAGTGTATCCCTCGACGGCGAAGACTCCTCCTGTTCATGGAAAGGATGGACGTTGTGGATTGTTGAGAAGCGAGTTAGAGCTTGGTGGATCTCCATTGATGCGCCTCCTGGGTAAAGGTTTTGACACCTTGACGCTCGGGGAATTCGACGAGAATGTCAGCGCCCTTCCAGGTCTCGTTGGGAGCATATCGAGAGATAAATGTTTTGGTTTTTGAGGGTTTCTCCGGGGGAGAAAGATATGTTACAGCAGGTGTACTTTTGGAAGAGACTGAATTACAAGGAGGGAGACTCAAACGTAATGGAGAAGGAGAGGGAGGAACATGTCAACGTGGCAGGTTGAGTGTGTGAGGAAGGAAGAAGGAGCAAAAGCCAAGGTTAGAAATGGAGGCTTTGCAAGTTAGGCTCTTTTACATTTTACGCTTATAAATAGTAGGAATAAGAGTCATCAGGTTCTCATGCTTGTATGACGTAAGAGAGAGAGTCGCCATGAGACCTCTGTGATAGTTATGAGATCACATTTGTTATTCCCTTCGTTTTAATCTCTTTGATTCTGGTACTTTGTATTTGGGAATTTATATAAAGTATTATTCAGAAAGTGTGTGTGTATTCTTGTACAAGAGTTATAGAGAGGATTGATAGTTTACAATAACAAACTTAACAAATTGGTGCATTTGTGACTTGATCAAATTTCGATGTTCATAGATGGCGGAGTTTATAGGTTCATTGGTGAAGATGATGGCTCTACGCCGTTGAATTCACATGAGTTATCGTTTCTTCGTGACGAATGGGAGAGGTTAGCGAAGAACGCATAGGACACGGTAGGTCGTTTTGCAGCGGTGGAGAAAGGATTGGAAGCCGACGCTAGATCGGGGACGTGTTTCGAGCCACTCACGAAGATGCTTGAGCGTATGGAGAACGCAATGTTTGCAAAGAAGCCTCATGGGAAGGCGATCACTTCTCTGAGTGTTCGAGAATCGTGAAGGATTGCTGAAGAAGATCGAGATGCATGTTTTCTTTGGGAGTAATCCGTTTGGTTGGATCACACAAGTGGAACGATACTTTTTCTGTGAAACTTCCATGGATTAGAGAGACTACAGATGGTATCGACTCCATAATTGGTGAGATGGAGCATGAACCGTTTACTGACGGGCACCAAGTTCAAGCGTTGGTTAGTGGCTCGCTTTCGTCAATGTTTGGAGGATGAGCTAGGGAAAAGGTTGTTTTCTCTGCACCAAACGGGTTCTATCTTTGATTATGTGAATGAGTTTGAGAAGCTTCGATTGATTGTTACGGGTGTAGATGAACAGAACTTGGTTCATGTGTTCTTCAATGGTTTAAAACCTGAATTTCAGGAGGTAGTGAAGATGAAGGAGCCTATTGGCTGACCCAACACATTGTCACAGTCAGTGGTATGGAGGGAAGTGGCTTCTGCAAGTCGGTGACTTTGGCTATTCAGTTTGAGACTCGTTCGCTGAAGCCGGTTCAGACCAATCAGACACGTCCTTGGGGGTCTTTGGGTACACCGCATCAACGTGTTCTTCAGAATTACGCGGGCAAACAGGCGACCTCTGGCTCACTTCGACCGCGTCAACGTTATACGTATGCTGAACTTGACCCTATCCGTCGTGACATCATCTCTTTTAAGTGTCGTCGCCCTTACTCCAAAACTCACCTTTGCCATAAGAAGGAGTTGCGTATTTTTATAATGATTAATGGTGGAAATTTTAGATGAGAGAGCGAATTAGACGTTTTCCAGGTCAGTAATGCAAAGAATCCAATTATGGGTCTCTCTCTAAATGATTTCATGGGCATTGACAGACCTACAACAACGAAACTGATGGAGGTTATTGGTAATATAGGAGTGGTGGTGATGATTGCTAGTGGGGTTACCCACAATTTTGTGTTGCCTCGCGTGATGCAGGCTGCTAAGTTTTCAGTTGTGACTCCTACTTGTCCTCTTTAGGTGCTATTTGGAATAAGAGTGGCAGTGGAGGCGTTGGGTGTTTGTAGATGAGTGACTTTTGCTCTGCATAATATGTTCTTCACAAGTGACTTCGTCGCGTTGGAGCTGGGAAATGTCGATCTCATATTAGGGGTTCAGTGGTTGCACAATTTGGGTAAATGTACAGTCGATTGGGAGCTTCAGGAGTGGTCTTTCATTCATAAAGGTCAGACTGTGGTACTTCGTGGAGATACTTCCTTGCATCCCTCAGAAGTGTCCTTTCGTTCCTTGACTGTGTTTGTGTTCGATGAGGCGTTTGAGTTGGGTTAAGTGGGTACTACGGTTGCAACTCCGGTGTTAGCTGTTTCTGATGTGTTGGCACAGTTTTAAGATGTGTTTGCAGTGCCTACCGGTCTGCCTCCTATTCGAAACCGCGAGCATGATATTCATCTACAACCTGGTGTCACCGCAATCTCAGTTCGGCCGTACCATTATCCTCACGCTAGTAAGGAGGCTATGGAAACAATGGTGAAGGAGATGCTTTGCAGCGTTATAATCGTACTGAGCAAGAGCCCTTTCTCGAGTCCGGTATTGTTGGTTAGCAAGAAAGATAAGATGTGGCGTTTTTGTGTTGATTACAGAGCTATTAACCGAGTTACAGTCCCAGACAAATATCTTATTCTGACGATTGATCAATTGCTCGATGAGCTTCATGGTGCACCGGTTTTCTATAAGATTGATTTATGTTCGGGGTGTCATCAGATCTGTATGAGGGAGGAGGACATTCACAAGACCGCTTTTAGGACACATGATGGACATTATGAATTCCTTGTCATGCTTTTAGGCCTCACCAATGCTCTTGCAATTTTTCAGGCATTGATGATGAGATCTTCCGTCTCTTTCTGCGTCGGTTTGTTCTCATCTTTTTAATGATATTCTGGTTTACAGTCAGTATGTTTTTGCGCATGAGAAGCACCTTGGTTCAGTGCTACAGTTACTCTGTGATCATGCTCTCTACGCTAACAGCAAGAAATGTTCCTTTGGTCAACCTATGGTCGATTATTTGGGACATATAATCTCTACCAAAGCCGTTTCTACAATCTCTCGAAAACTGAAGCTATGCGACAGTGGCCTACTCCATGTTCAGTGAAGGAATTGTGGGGTTTTCTCTGGTTAACTAGGAATTACCGTCGGTTTGTGAAGGACTATGATGTACTAGCACGGCCACTGACCTCTCTTCTCCGCAAGGATCAGTTCGTCTGGTCATCTGCAGCTCAGTGTGCTTTTGATCTCTGGAAGCAGGTTATGATGACAACTCCAGTTCTGATCCTACTAGACTTCAGCCAAGTGTTTGTTGTCGAGAATAACCCTTCGGGCTTTAGGTTGGGAGCGGTACAGATGCAGCAAAAAGTGTCATGTGCTTAATTTCAGCATAGTCTCACACCTCGGGAACCGCTTAAACCAATCTGCGAGCAGGAATTGATGGGAATTGTGTTTGATGTGCTCAAATGGAAGCATTGTCTCATTGGTCGCAGGTTTGTGGTACATACGGATCAGCGTAGCCTCAAATATATGTTGGAACAACGAGCGGTTTCAATGGAATACCAGCTTGACTTACACGCCTTATGGGATTTCAGTGCGATATCATTTACAAACCTGGGATCGAGAACAAAGCGGCTGATGGTCTTTCCCGACAGATGCAGAGTTCTGTTCCAGAGGCCTGCTCAACCATGTTTGCTCTAATGGTTTCGTCTGCTGTTCAGTTGCAAGATATCTATGCAGATATTGAGCAAGATGACGACATTCAGACCTTATTGCGACAAGTTAGGGCCGTAGACCCTCTGAAGCCAAGGTACTTTGAAGACAGGGTACTTTAAAGCTGATAATAGTTTACGGTTCAAACGAAGGCTGATCATTCCCCCTAGTTCACATTTTATTCCCTTAATCCTTAACAAGAACCATAACAATCTCGTTGGAGGGAATTCTGGTGTCTTCAAGACCTTGAAACGGATCCAACAGACTTTTCTTTGGACTGGTATTCGTTTACATGTCCAGGAGTATGTCTCAGCTTGTGGGATTTGTAAGACTCACAAAACCTCATCGCTTTCACCGCCTGGCCTACTTCAGCCTTTACCTATTCTGACGATGGTTTGGCAAGACATAATCATGGATTTCATTGACGGCGTACCTGCTTCTCGTGGTGTCAGTGTGATTATTGTTGTCGTGGACCCCTTCAGCAAGTTTGTGCATTTATACGGTCTCAAACACCTGTATATAGCAAGTTATGTGGCCATAAGTTCACTTCGGAAGTGGTGAAACTCCATGGTTTTCCAGATTCTATTTTCTCTGATAAAGATAACGTTTTCCTGAGATCATTCTGGAAGGAAAGTTTCAAGCTGCCGGGAACTACATTGAAATACATCACTGC
>CAKOAT010097378.1:67258-98086 GCA_932364175.1 Eruca vesicaria subsp. sativa
AAAAAAAAAAAAAAAAAAAAAAAAAAAAAGTTCAACCAGGTTGCTTAAGGGGTACTTAGTTTAGTTAGGATTTTAAGAAAAAAATGGATTAGATGAGAAGAATTGTTTCTTAAAAAAAGGGATACATCTCTCTCGACAAAAATACTCGGCCTCTCTCTCTCCTTCTCATTTTCCTCGACGAAACTGTGTCTCTCTAGGCCTCTCCTCGTCAAATACGCCGGTCTTTCTTGATCTCTCATCGATCAGTGTGGGAACCGCAATTCACACCTGTCGATTTCCGTTAAATAAGGAAAGTTAGGAAAACCCTAATTTTCCAGAGGAACCGGATCTCTGCGAAAGCCAACGATAAGTAACCAAGAACGCGATTAATATGAATAAATTGAAAGATATAAAAAGAAAAACGAGATTGAGAGCAAGAAGGATTCTTATTCCGAATTCGCGTAAGAACGGTGACAACGAGAGTTGCCTTAGCTGCGTGAGCCGTCGGCGAAATTCCTAGTTCTAGCAATCTAAGACTAAACCCTAGTTGAGACGCAGCTCGATAACGAAAACGGAAAATTGCCTAAATGCTAAGTTTGGTGGTGAAAGCTCTGAAAACTCGTCCCTCAGCTTCTGCCCTATGCCTCCTCCTTATATACTCCTTCTTAGGCGGTTTTAGTCTTTCCATTTTGCTCGAAACCGAATATTTCGGGAACTTTCCATATATGTCGATCCTTCATTTTCTTCTGCGGAAATCTTCTAATTATCTTCAAACTTGCCTTTTATCTTCCGTCTGCGAGTAGACCGTCAAAGCGTTATCGTATCTTTGGGTTTGATTTCGTTAACGTCGCGAGATGGGTTTTTATCGTGTTTTAGGACCTTTCGGGCCGTTTTACGACTTTAACGAGACCGTTTCCTGATCCGATGCCGTTTTTTTACGATTCTCTCGACGTTTTTTATTAAAAACGTGTTTTTTATAATCTTAACGAAGAATCTCGGATAAATCGTATAGTTTAGGCGACGTTCGGTGTTTTGATTAACCGTTACCGTCTTATACGATTTCTTCGAGTTCTTTTCGGGCAAACGGAGTTTTACGGTTTTTATCGTAAAACTCGAACGATAGGATGGATCGAGACGAAACGGGAGACATTTCGACCGTGATTTGGAATACGATCGTGTCGAAGGACGTATGCCTTGAATCAAGGATGTGGGAGATCGAGGCTCGGGATGGTCGGCTCGACGTACGTCGAGCTAGTTCAGCTTGGCTAGGTCGCCATATGGCGAACTAGGCGAAAAGAACCAGTGGGGCAAAGTCAGCATCTCTTAGTTCGCCCAATGGCGATCTAGCCGGGACGGGACTAGTTCGCCCATCGGCGAACTAAGCCGGGCCGGCTTAGTTTGCCCGTGGGCGAACTAGTCGTGACTAGTTCGCGTTTTACGGCTGTTTCGGTTTTTTTGCGGTTTGGTAAAACGATTCTTCGAGTTTTATAAAACGATTCTTCGAGTTTTATAAAACGATTCTCGAGTTTTATAAAACGATTCTTCGGGTTTTATAAAACGATTCTTCGAGTTTTATAAAATGATCTTTGAGTTTTATAAAACGGCTTCTCGAGTTTTATAAAATGATCCTCGAGTTTTATAAAACGATTCTCGAGTTTTATAAAACGATTCTTCGGGTTTTACAAAACGATTCCTTTTATATTTATGCGGGGATTTCGGCCGTTGATTCCGTCGTACCGATTTTGACCCCAACAATCAGTTGCAGCCGTCGGCGTCTCTCGGTGGAAACCTCGTCTCTGTCGGCGGATTCGTTGACTGAGTCTTATTTGATCAACGACGACGTTTCTCTCTAGCTCTCTTCCACGACTCCGCCTCTCGTTCTTCATCTCTCGTTGGCGAAGAATCGTGGCGTCTCTTTCGGTAGCTCGACGGCTTTCCTCGACGGTGGAAAACTTCTATCTCTCTCCACGGCTCAACTCGACAAAGTGAAAGGTAAACTAGAGTAATTTTTTATGTCTTAGTTTTTAAATTGATGCATGTCTTAGATTGTGGTCTTTTTGTTATTTTGATTAGTTTGATTCATATGATCTGTCTCTTGTGTATGGTTACGTCTCGTGATTAATCGATCACCACTGATCCATTTAGATACAAGGTCTAATCTTTGAATATTTAGTTGTAGTTCATATGATCTTTCTCTTGTGTATGGTTATGTCTCATGAATAATAAATCGGCCGCCCCTGATCCATTTTGATTTGTTTTTTTTCTTTGTGTGTTGAGATGGTTTGGATCAATAGGAATGTTTGTCTAACGGATTAAGAGACATCAAGGTTCGTCTAAGATGGTTCGGATCAAAATGGTTTGGATCAAGAGACATCAAGGTTCGACTACAATTGCAATACAGGATGCATATCTTGATAACTTACATAGATTCAAAGTTGGATAAATATTTTCTTAGGCTCAATTTGATGTTGATAGTAGTCTGGGTTCTAAACTGAATTGATTGTAGTTTTAGTCTGAAATGAACCCTTGGTAACTAATGTAGTGGTTGGTGATAGATTTAACACTGCTTTAGGTAGTAAAAAGATGTAAGAGGTTAGATAGAAATCAAAGTTGAAGTGAAATTAATGTGTTGATAAATGTCTACTCGAAATGGTTGGGTGTTGTACGCGCTGATCAATGATGATCAATGCTTCTTTCCTTCTTCTCTTCTATAAAAAAAATTCTTCTTCTCTTCCATCTATAAAAAAATAGATCTTTTCTTTCTCTCTTAAGACATTCGGATATGGATTCCAATTCATATAGGCTGGTCTAAAACTTTGTTGACCTTCTGAATAGTCAGCAAGACACTGCCTTTGGTTTTGTTCAAGACAGTATCGAAGTTTCTTCCTCCCAAGTGTCTCTCTTTAGTAGTCAAGAGACAGATGAAATCACTATCTCTGCAGAACGTAAGGAAAGGAGGACATGGACACCAGTAGATGATGTTGCCCTCATTAACGCTTGGTTAAACACAAGCAAAGACCCGGTTGTAGCTACGAACTGGTGCGTTCTGGAAAAGGGTTGCTGCATACTTTGCGGCAAGTCTCAAAGTTGCAGGTTCTGAACTGAGAGAGTCATATCATTTTAAGCAATGGTGGCAGAAGATCAACAATTAAGTGAACAAATTTTGTGGGGCTTATGAAGCTGCTATTAGAGAAAAGAGTAGCGACCAAAATTAGAATGATGTTCTCAAACTTGTGCATGAGATCTTCTACAACAACCACAAAAATAAATTCACTCTTGAGTATGCATGGAATGAGTTGCGGAATGACCAGAAATGGTGTGAATTGTCTAGTTCTAAAACCGAAAGAAGCACTAAAAGGAGAAAGTGTGATGACAGTGCACAATCATCTAGCTCTCACGCATTTGAAACCACCACTGGTGAAGATGAGGAAGCAACCATTCATCCACCAGGTGCTAAGGCATCAAAAGGCCACGGTAAGAAGAAGATGGCGGAGGATAAGGCGCTGAATGATTAGAGAGTATGTGGAGCATCAAGTAGGAGGATTTGGCTGTGAAAGAGAGGATGACAAAGATGTGGCTACTTGACTCATTAATCGTTAAACAAGAATATAGCTGACTATGAAGAAGCTCTGAAGAAGAAACTCATTAATGAGTTGTTGTCTAATTATTTCTACTCTAAGAAGAAGCTTAAGTTAATGTTGTTTAAGGTCTGGTTTCATCGTGTGCTTTTGTTGTTGTTTGTTGTTTCTTGTTTGTTGTTTTTTTAAGTTTCTGTCTTATGGGTTGAATGTTTTAAATGCTTGTGTTGTTCTCGTGATCTTTTCTCCGTTTGAATAATATAAATGCTTTTGTTGTTCTGTTTCTTAAGTTTGATACAAGGTCTCCGTTTGATATATATAATTAGTTCTACTGTCTTTGATGTTTTATTTTTTGTCTTGTTCACATGTTCTTGGTCTCATGTTCTAGTTTTGTTGTGGCAATACTTTCAGGTCAAAGAAGAGTGAGAGCAGTGGAAGAATCACAGAGTGAGAACAGTGTGTCATGTGCATTAGTGAGAACAGTGTGTCATGTGATATATATAATTAGTTCTACTGCCTTTTGATGTTTTATTTTTTGTCTTGTTCACATGTTCTTGGTCTCATGTTCTAGTTTTGTTGTGTCAATATTATCAGGTCAAAGAAGAGTGAGAGCAGTGGAAAAATCACAGAGTGAGAACAGTGTGTCATGTGCATTATTGAAGATATGGCAATGGATGAATCGCGGTATGAGAGCAGTGTGTCATCAGTCACGGAGTGAAAGTAGTGCGTCATCTCTCTTTTGTATTTTTGTGTCTTCTCTCTTTTGTATTCACGTGTCTTGTCTCTTTTGTATGTGTCAAGTATTGTGTCAAGTAGTGTCACGGAAGTTTGTATTTTCTATGTGTCATGTATAGTGTCATCAAAGGGTCACGGAAGTTTGTTTGTTGTGTTTTTTGTATGTGTCATGTGTGGTTAGATTTATTTTATTATGTATTGTGTCACAAACTTCTCATACTTTTGTATTTAACAAACTTCTCATTTTCACGAAGATATCTTCTCATACTTCTCATACTTCTTTAAGTCATCTCATCATATTAACAAACTCACTCTTCTCCCATACTTTTCATTCTTCGTCCATACTTCTCACCTCTTCTTCTTCTCATTCGTCTCATTCTCCATTTTATTCACAAATTATATTCTAAAACAATTTGAACTAATTTATGGCATCTTTTTATCAAAATAATTTGGAGGTAATTGAAGATGAAACATTTGATCAACATTTTAAACAATATTTTGATTAAACGTTCGAAAATCTTTTCTCTAATTATGGTGATCAACAAGAAGAAAGGAGAAGAAGAAAAAACGAGTCTATATCGAAAGAAATCGTGAAGCAGGCAATCTTCATTTATGGAATGGTTATTTCAGTAAAACTCTAACATACCATGATAATCTATTCCGCCGAGGATTTAGAATGAACAAGTTGTTGTTCTTGAATATTGTTGATTGACTCTCCAATGAAATAGAATTCTTTCAACAAAAACAAGATGGTCTCGGAAGGCTTGGTCTCTCTACACTTCAAAAATGTACAGCAGTTATTCGTGTCTTGGCATATGGTATTGCGGCTGATGCGGTTGACGAATAGCTCCGGCTTGGTTCAACTACTACTCGGTCATGTTTGGAAAAATTTGTGGAATGAATAATAAAATTTATTCGGCGATGAGTACCTAAGAAGACCAACATCGGCTGATCTTCAACGTCTACTTGATATTGGAATCGTGGATTTCTCGGTATGATAGGAAGCATCGATTGCATGCATTGGGAGTGGAAGAATTGACCTACCGCTTGGAAAGGTCAATATTCGCGTGGTTCGGGAAAACCCACAATCATTTTAGAGGTGGTTGCTTCGTAAGATCTGTGGATATGGCATACGTTTTTTGGACCTCCAGGTATCTTAAATGAAATCAATGTTCTTGATCGCTCACATGTTTTTGATGACATAATAAAAGGTCAAGCTCCGCAAGTCACTTTCTCTGTCAATCAAAGAGAGTATCATTTGGTTTACTATCTCAACGATGGTATTTATCCGAAATGGATAACTTTTAATCAATATATTCCAATACCACAAGAACCGAAAGCGGTTTTATTTGCTCAACATCAAAAAGCTGTCCGAAAAGATGTCCAGCATGCTTTCAGAGTCTTGCAAGCTCACTTTACCAATATTAAAAATCCGGCACTTTTTGGGATAAAGTCAAATTAAGAAGATTAGAACATCCCCATTAGTGAAACTTTGGGGGGGGGGGGGCTCGATTCCCAAAACAACATATCTGATTTTTATTATTTTATTTTTTCGTTTGATTTTTAAAAATAAATAAATAAATAAATAACCAAACCAATCGCGGCTTCCATGTGGCATGGGGCCCACGAAACAGTGATGAAACGGGTTCACAAGGAAGCACTCCTGCGAGACAGGTTCATAAAATCAGTGGGGTCCATGAATATTATAATTTTGTTTTTTTGGAAAATGTGAGATTGGGGAGTGAACCCTGATGAGGGTGCTCTTATGAGAACATGTATCATACTCCATAATATGATAGTAGAATACAAACGAAATGGGTACACTCTATATAATGTTTCAGAGTTCCAACAAGGAGAAGACAACGGAAGTTCACATGTGAATCTTACGTATTCGATATTAGACTAAGTTTCCTCAATAGAAGGAATGAGGATCCTGAGTATCTCCCTATAATATCTCTAACACTCCCCCTCAAGATGGAGGGAGAGGGCTCACTCCAATCCTGTCATCAAGATCCAAGAAGCGAGCTCGAGACAAGGGTTTGGTGAGTGTGTCTGCATACTGGTCTTTGGTGTTGACATGAGAAACTCGCAAGGCATCACACTGAACTTGACCACGGACGAAGTGATAGCCTATCGCTCTATGTTTCATGCGCGAGTCGAAGATGGGATTAGCACAAAGTAAGGTGGCGCCAACGTTGTGATATGTCATGGATTTTACCCACTTTCAACCATGATTTATATATGTTTTTGGAAACAAAATGATACTTCCAGTGTCTTTTTAGAGCTTTTACAGGTTCAGGTACTCATTGGTATAAACTAACCATTATGGAGCTAAAATTGAGACTTTATGAAGATATGATCAAAACGATGTTAAAGGTATCGACCGACGTACGTTGAGAGAAATCGACCGATAAAAGATTATCCATATCGATCGATTGAAGACATTCACCGTCGATCGATACAGAAGTCCTTCGAGTGATTTAAATAAAGATTAGAAGCCATAATTGCTTCACAAGAGTTTTAATAATTACACTTTAAGTCCCTGGCCGCCTGTTAGGCTATATCAAGAGGGTTTTGTACTAGTTCATGCAGACTACTGGAGAGAGATCTTTTTAGGCCTAATTTGGGGAGAGGCATCTAGCTATACGTTGAGAAGAGATTAGGAGTAGAGAGAGAGATCTGAACTACAAATCCAGATAAGATCTTGAACTCCCTTGCTTTACTGTTTCTCTTGCTATTATTTATCTTAAAAGCATTATTCAGATCATTATGACTTTGTCTTTCATAAATATGTTTGAGTAGTCTTTCTTGTTAGATTTAGGTTTCGTATTAGGGTTGACTCATGCATTGAAAATGAACCATTACTAGGGTGTTTAAAATATAGTTCTTCATCTAGTCACCATAAATGCTAATGATAAGGATTGATCACCCTTATCTTTGATTTTAGGATCAATATGGACAAGTGAGAACTTGGCAATTACCTAAAATCTAAGTTAATTTAGTGAAGACTAGAGAACCGTTTCAAACTTGTTACTAGAGCTCGCTGGAAGCGATATCGATCGACGGGATAATCTTCTTGTCGACCGATATAGTAAAGAGTCATCGATCGATAATTCTATTGAACATCGATCGCTACTTTATTACGGTCATCGAACGATAGTTATTGACCCAAGGTCCAGTAGAAGCTAACTCTTTAGATTAAAACCTTAAAAGTTAGAATCCAGAACTATGAACAATAAAAACCCTTTATAACTTGCATGTTTGTCATACCTGAGAAAATACCTAAGTCTAACTACTTTCTTTCCTCTTAACAAACCAATCAATCAACCGATCAATTACTTGCTCATCTTCTAAGTTACTGTTTAAAACTTGTTGTCTAGATTTATTTCAAAGACTAAATAATCTGTTGTGTAATCCTAGAGTCTCTCTGGATTCGATCCCTAAGTACTACAATTGAACCTCTTTTGATGAGAGTAATTCACTCCTTAGGGTAATTTGAGTGATATCACGTTGTCGCAGTATACTACTGGTGATGAGGGTATGGCGACTCTAAGTTCCGTAAGGATGCTGCAGATCCAGCTTAACTCGGCAACATTGTTGGCTCATCTATCTTATATACTACTAAGGATCTCTTTCAACTACCGATGTGGGACACTTTGTGTCTAATATGCCCCCTCGGGATGATGACTCTTTGAGCATCAATCTCGGAATGTTTGGGCAAGGATCGATGGGCCATCTTTGGGCCAGAACGATGAGGATCGGGTTGGACTGTGTGGATTGTGGGCTCTGATACCATATTAAGCTCGATGGATTTCAAACCTAAAACCAATTGGTGATAAGTGGATTGGCCCATCTATCTTATATATTACTAAGGATCTCTTTCAACTACCGATGTGGGACACTTTGTGTCTAATATTCGACAGACATCCCTACAAGTATCGCCAATATGATGGATGTTCGAACTAGAATTCGTGATAAACAAATGCATCAACAACTGAAAGCCGATTTGATTGAACATATATGACGTAAATTCAGACGTGATGAAGATAACAACTGAGCTCGGATGCTTCTTTCAAATTATTCTCGTTTATTTTACTAATCTTTGTTTTAATGTTTTTTTTTTAAATTCTATGTTTAAAATGTTATCTTTTTGTATGTTTTATTAATAAATAAATTTTTTCTTTAATAATTTTTTTAAAGAACTCCAAATTAAGAATTTACTATTGAAACCGTTAAAACTAGAAGTTTCTTAACAAAAATTCTTAAGCTAAATCTATTATTTAAAAACTCATTAAGAACCCATTAGGAGTTCAACGGTCAATCATGCTCTTAGTCTTTGTATTTTGTCTTCACCTCGTAGTACCGGACAAAATACAAGAAGCGGACGATTACGATTTTAGACATTATCAAATGATTCATAGACGACCAGCCGTCAAAAAAGAATGCATTGCAATTGAAATATGACTGATTGATTAATAGATACAACAGTGGTTAACATTATTTTAACAACAAATTCTGATGAAAATTATAAAGAGAATTGGCAGCTAAGCCCAAGAGAGAGCAAAATGTATGTGAATACAAGGAAGGTCTATCTAGTTTAGTAGTATTGGTAACAGGGGAGGAGGCATAGATTAGAGGGGCTTGTGGGGTCACTTGACCCCAGTAGAATTGGAGAAAATTTTCTTTGTGTAATTTTTAAAAATTACTGTAATATTTGATCATAGTTTGGTATTTGATTTCACTATTTTGGCTTTAACTGGTAGCCACATTTTATGAAAAAAATAATGATGAATTTCTTATTCTACAAATGTTATGCCATTCATGTTGAATTTTTGGTCAGATTATTGACATGTGGAACAAATTGAATACAATTTGATCTATTTCTGTTTATTCATTTTCCAGGCTGAACTTTTATCCATTATTTTATTCATTTTTATGTTCAAATTAAGCTTTGATAAAATGAAAAAAAAAACGTTACTGTAGCATGCATTGTAATTAGCTGATGTTCATATCAAAAATACGATCATCAATATATAATAACTCCATTGTCATCTCATCTCAACCAGCTACACTGCTATGTCACGAGCTTATGTACAGATCCACATTTAGGCCGCTTGGTATTTTTGAGGCTTACAAAGCACTTAAAACTCTGGAAATGTGAAGCGAGGACAAGTAAATAACGAGCAATATAAAGAAAAAAAAAACAAAAATTTGAAACTGCACATCAGATATATAGTAAGCCCAACATTATCGGGGCTTCTTAGCCTCGTCTCCAATCCAATTTTGGCCCAAAAATAAATCAGAATACACGATAAATAAAGGAGACGTTGGCTAATTAAGAAGTTTTGGGCCGTATTCTTTAGCGCGACGTGTCACTCCGCGATAGGCTTCGTGAAACGGTAGAGGAAAGTAGATTTTTGGTCTCCGTTTCATTCTCATCGTCTCCCTCTTCTCTCTCTCGCAAGACAGGCGATTTCATGACAGAAGAAATCGAGATCGATCTCTGGTTTAATCCGAAGCTTCACCGCCGCATCAAATCTACACCAGGTTCGTTCTCTGGCCTAATTTTTATCTAGATCGATCTCTGGTATAATTTTTCACCTATTTTGTTTGATTCTTTTTTGCATGCTTGGTGTTTGATCAAGGTTTGTCGAGTATCGGTCTTGATTTGGGCCTCGACTTCTATACTCACTCAAACAACACAGGTATGTCTTCTTTCTCTGCCCTCCGTTTTCGATCTAGATGAATGACTTATATCTGTCTCTTTGTGTTTGATTGGTTTGTTTCTGAAGTATTTGTTCTGTTACGTTTCTATTGATGAATATTCTGCGTTCGATTAATTTTATATCTGTCTCTCTGTGTTAGTTTGGTTTTTAGTTAGAAGATGATTGATAAACATACTTTTAAAAACGTTGTAGTCAATGTTCTAGTTAGTTTGGTTTTCAGTTAGAAGATGTTTGATACTTTTAAAAACATACTAGTTAGTTTGGTCATTCTGATTGTATTCAAGTTTGTTTGTAACCAATTGAAATTTAGTTACTTGATTACTTTTCGGTTGTAATAAGTTCTGATTAGACTTGAGTAGTTTATGGTTATTTCTTTATGTTTGATAGTTATTATATCTTCCTTTTTCACCTATCAAACCCCCAACAAGCTTCTATAGTGTGTAGAAGGTGGTTAGGTATTTACGTTTTACACTTATTATAGCTTCATTATTCACCTATTAAACCCCACGAAGCTTTCATTCAAGCTTTTATATCAATTTTTTTTCTCTCCGGTTTCTCTTTATCTCTTTTCTCGTTCTTCTAATCGAAATGGATTCAAGGAATACATTGAATCCATATTCTCAATCTCCTAGCTATGTCGGCCTTCTCCACAGCCAGAACTTTCGCTATGAGATGCCTCCTTTTAGTTCACAGCCTCCTACTCTAAACTTCGGAGCAACCGAGATGCCTTATTTTAGTTCACAGCCACCCAACCCTCCACCTGTGCAACCCAACCCTCCACCTGTTCCTGAAGACCCACCAGTTGCCTCTAAAGAGAGGAGGAAATGGACTCCGGCTGACGATGAGGTCTTGATAAGTGCGTGGCTAAACACATCTAAAGATGTTATTATTGGATAATGATAAAAAATCAGGGACCTTTTGGAAAAGAGTAGCTGAGTGTTATGCTTTAAGTCCACATGCTCACGAGAATGGTGGTCCAAGAGAGCATCTCCATTGTAAGCAGAGGTCGCACAAGATCAATGACTACACCAATAAATTCTGTGGTGCATATGCGGCAGCAGAGAGAAAGAATGGTTCTGGTCAGCACGACAATGATGTTCTCAAGGGGGCTCATGAAATTATTTTTGCTGATCACAACACGAAATTCAATCTCGAGCATGCTTGGTGTGTGTTAAGTTTTGAGCAAAAATGGCTCAGCCTTAACACTCCTAAACCAAGTGGTAGTTCAAAGCGTAAATCTGGAGAGGCATGTTCACAAACTTCAAGCACCACGGTTGGTGATCTTGAGGTCCGTCCTGAAGGTATCAAGGCTGCTAAAGCTAAAAGGAATAATGGGCAAGGAAAGTCTGTTGCTGAGTATACCACGGTTTGGGAATTGAAGAAAGAAGGTCTTATGATGCAAGAGAAACTTTCATAGCTTGCTATTCTAGACACACTCCTAGCAAAGAAAGAACCACTAACTGAGGCTGAGGAAGTTGTCAAGAATAAGCTACTTGCCATTATCTGAAAATGTCTTTAAATTTATGTATCTCTGGTTGTTGCTTTCTGGTTGTTGCTTTCTAAATTACATGTTCTCTGTTCCGTACTTTTAAATTAATGCATTTCTGTATTTCCGGTTTGAGCTTTATATTTATGAAAAAATATTGTTTCAATTTCTCTCTTTTTGTGCTTTATTGTTCTGCTTTATTTTTGACATTATCACAATTAATTAAACAACTTACTCACATTGTTGTAACATTTTTTTGCAGGTTAATTTTAAATGGGTCGATATAGCTACAGCCAGCCTTCAGACTCAGAGGTGTATGGTGGTGATGACAGTGGGTACAGCGAGACGGAACAGCTTATTCGCCGGGACCAAGCTGAGTTGAGCTTCAACAACGGTGACACGGCTCAGTACCCTCCGCAACTGGAGGTCGAGTTTGGTTTCCCTCAGGCTTGTTACTGTGGTGGTCAGCCTCTTATAGCTACATCCTACACAAGAAACGATCCAGGAAGAAGATTCTACACATGCGAGCATGTTGATGATGGTGAATGCCATGTCTGGAAATGGTGGGATGTCGCGGTCATGGAGGAAATGAGGGCCAAGAATAAACACATACTTCAGTTGGAGCAAAAGGTAGATAGTCTTGTCTTTATGAGCGACACTGAGACTGAGGAGAAGGTGATTAGGCTGGAGAAGTTGGTTAGTGAATTAGGAAAGAAGAAATCTTGTTTTCACAATGGGTTCGAAGTTTTCATTACGGTGATGCTCATTGTTTTAGTTGTACTTGGTGTGGTGATCGTTTTTCAGTGATGTAGGGGTGTTGGTGTTGTTGTTTTCATTACTTGATCGTTTTTGACGATGTTGTGTTTTTTTTTGGGCAATGATTGTATTGTGTATGTTTATCTCTTGACATGAATTGTAATATTTAGTATGCTTTTGACAATGTGTACTACAAGACAAAGAATCTGTCCATGATTGGTGTAAAAAACTGTTTATGCTCGTGAGCAACTTGTATTTTGCTCGTGACAATGTGTACTACCAAAACCAAAAAACCATCACAAGAGCAAAATGCTATTATGCTTGTGACATGTATCACGAGATACATTTGGCTCAGCCTTATAAAACAACTCCTCCTCTCTTGCATAAAATCAACTTCTCCTCTTTTCACCGATTCTGTTTTTTTTTTAAAACTCTCAATGGCATCTTCTTCTCATTTTCACTACCATAGAGATGATGAAGATGATGTATTTGATTCCCTTTTCGATGATTTTTCTGAAAATGATGATCTTATTCCAGAACCAAAAGTTCGAAAACCACGTATTTTTATTGAGAGAAACCGAGAAGAAGGCCACCAGATGCTATGGAATGATTACTTTAGCGAGACTCCAACATACACACCCCAACTATTCCAGCGACGGTTTCGAATGAACAAACCGTTGTTCCTGCGTATTGTGAATCGTATGTCCACGGAAGTACCGTATTTCAACAAAGAGAAGATGCAACAGGGCAGCCTGGTCTATCACCCCTACAAAAATGTACTGCAGCAACTCGACAATTGGCATATGGTGGTGGAGCTGATACAGTTGACGAATATGTCCGACTTGCTGAAACAACCGCTCGAAAATGTTTGAACAAATTTACCGCAGGAATAATTAGTGCGTATGGCGATGAATACCTTCGACGTCCCACACATGAGGATCTGGAAAGACTACTCTATATCGGAGAACAACGTGGGTTCCCTGGGATGATTGGAAGCATCGACTGTATGCATTGGGAGTGGAAGAATTGCCCCACAGCTTGGAAAGGAATGTATTCACGAGGAACCGGAAAACCGACAATTGTATTGGAGGCGGTAGCTTCTTATGACCTATGGATATGGCACGCATTTTTTGGAGCTCCAGGTACTATGAACAATCTTAATATTCTTGATCGATCCCGTGTTTTTGATGACATTATTAACGGAATCGCGCCAGAAGTTAACTTCTATGTGAACGGAAGGGAGTACAATTTGGCTTATTATCTCACAGATGGTATATATCCAAAATGGGCGACTTTCATTCAATCTATCCGACTACCACAAGGTGAGAAACCTTCATTATTTGCTAAAACCCAAGAATCTGTTCGAAAAGATGTTGAGCGTGCATTTGGTGTCCTGCAAGCTAGATTTGCCGTTGTGAAAAATCCATCTAAGTTATGGGATAAAGAAAAAATATCAAATATCATGAGAGCATGCATCATACTCCATAATATGATTGTCGAAGATGAACGATCTTCATACACTCAGTATGACGTTTTTGAATTTCAAGAAAGCGAAGATGTGGGTACGTTTTCCGTCACTATGCCTTCAAATCTCGGAAATACAATTGATCGTCAAACCAGCGTTCGGAATAGACAAGCCCATGAACAATTAAAAAACGATTTGATTGAAAATATATGGGATAAATTTGGACATCTTCCAAATAACATATGATTTTTAAGTTTCTATGATTTGAATAAAATGTGTGTTTGCTTTTATTTATGAAGTTTGTATGTTTTTTTTTAAGTAGGGATGTAATATAATGTTTTGTAATTTTCTATTAAATGAATAAATTTGTTTCTCTTATTATGTATTAAATTTAAATTGTTATATGTTTTTTTTTCAACACCATTTTATTTGCTAATTATTAAAAAAAATTATAATCTAAGAACCAAGCAAATATCCCACCAATAATCTTCATTTTTAGTAAAGTCTCTTAACAATGTTTTTAAGTTAAAAATAACAATAAACAATCCTAAGAACCTTAGAAAAAGT
Source organism: Eruca vesicaria subsp. sativa (assembly GCA_932364175.1). Taxonomy (NCBI): domain Eukaryota; kingdom Viridiplantae; phylum Streptophyta; class Magnoliopsida; order Brassicales; family Brassicaceae; genus Eruca; species Eruca vesicaria. Next base: position 81,551 of record CAKOAT010097378.1, read on the forward strand.
TCCATTGATAATGTTGGTCTAAGGCATAGTTGCAGTAGTGAGGGTTTTGCTACAATAACATTATAAGTTAACACAGAGACGAGAGTTAAAAAAAAAAAAAAAAACATAGAGACAAGAGTTAAGTTGAACTCAAGGGTAACCAATATAAGACACATTCAAAATCCAAGGCATAGTCGACAAATAACTGCTGTCTTCAACAGCAAGTAAACTGACATTCATCTGAGTGGCTCTGACCTGACCTCAACTGTAGACATGATACAAAAACACTAAAATGTAGGGTTTTGAATTGATTTAAAATCCAAAGAAGTGATGAACAAGTAATCATCTACATTGAACAAAAATGGGATCACATGAATGAAACTTACACTTGGCCATCAAGATTCCCTTGACCGCTGCTTCCTCCACTTACGTAAGAAACATCATTGCCGGTGGCCGACGTCTGCCAAACGCTCTGCCACTCCTGAGACGGAGGCTGCACATAAACGCCACTCGTATCCATAGCGGGTGTCCCAATCATCATCCCTCCAGGACCACCCATCGGCGGATAATAGTACGGCACGCCGCTCACGGCAGGAGTCACCATCCCGCTGATCCCCGGCTCTTCCTTGATCTCATCTCTAGGAACGATATCGACGAGGAAGTCGAAGATATCTGTTCTTGTAATCGCAGCGGCTATATCGTTTTTCTGAAGCGTACGGCGTTTATTCTCCTCGGCGTGAAGCCAGGAACGGATGGTGAGCTCGAGAATGAAGAGCTCGCAGGCTTTGGCGAAGAGGATCGGTGCTTCGGCAGAGATCATACGCACATCCTCGTCTGCTTTCATGATCTTTTTTATCCTAGCGAGAGGGAGCTGATGGTTTTTGAAGTCGTTCACTTGCTCGATCTCTTGGCGTTGGTATGACCAGAACATTTGGAGCTGTTGTTGCTGTTGCTGGAGAAGGTGGTGGTAAGAAGCTCCTCCAACGGCGGAGACGGAGGTTCCAGGAGGAGGAGGAGGATGAGGGATTCCAGCGGCGGAGGGAGACGATTGCTGGTTGTTGTCCATCGGGTCTTGAAAATGGTCGGCGTGGATTCGGTGTTTGTGATTGGATTAAAGAGTGTCTGACGAAGTTTATTTTTTTGCCAAATGGATTGGGGCAGAAGTGGATAAGGTGGAGAGCCATGTTGGCTGGCTTTTACTTGAAAGAAAACATTTTAGCTTATTACAATACAATAACAAAAACTTGATTGATCAAATATTGAAAACCGGACCGAATATTGCAGCATTGTAGTTGGATCGGTCCTACCGGTTTAGCCGGGTTGTAAAAATAAATCTGATTTTAAATTAAATGACTATATATATATATGTGTGTATAACTATAAAACTATTTTTATGAAAAACTATATATATATATATATATATATATTATTAGAATCTATAAAAATAAAATAAAAGCTTCAAAACTAATATATATAAAATATAATGAAAACTAATCCATCATTGTGTTTGGATGGATTATGATCTTATGTGATAGATTATAGTTATAATTCCTCTCTAGGTTGTTTGGAAAAAATGCTGATGTTCTAAATGTTTTACAGTTGACCTTTGCTTAAGAAATCTATGAATTCTAACAAAGACATTGAGCTTCCAAATCTACAAGAACTTCAAATCTAAGCTATTCAGAAATAGTGCATGCGTATATCTTCTTACATATAAAAAATACTAGTCAGACGGAGTTAATTTGCGTAAGAAATTTCTTTCCAATATGGTTATTTTTGACGATTTGTAACCTACATACACTTCACTGGGCTCACTTTACTTGATTTCAGGTGCCTATGCAATTTTCCAATCTCTACCCAATACTCTTTGGGTGATCATACTGCAATTGTTCATTGCTAGGGATCTTTTAAGCACCTAGTGGACACAGGGATCAATTGACACAAAAAACAAGATAACTGAATGAAAAGTGACAATGGATTTGGAATATGTGTGAAGAAGATAAGTAATAATGAGTCAAATTAAGTTAACACTGGATCTGGGACAAACAGAGAAATGGCTCTAGTTTGAACTTATTTGATCTTCCGTTGCCTTCTTCCACAAGGCAGTGGAGATAATAGTCTCAAGCCACTATAATGTATTAGTGAATGCAAAGAGTGAAGTTTTGATTTCATTGTTGAGAAGGAATACGTACATTTTGCGGAGATATGATATAGAGGAAGTGAGCAAAATCATATTTTAAGTGTTGGGGAAAACAGGACACGGTGAAGCGGAATATGTGTTCAAGTTCCTCTAACCTTGTGTAAATATATGATGAAAATACTTCGACGATAGTAGGATATAATATAAGCAGAAACTAAATGAGACAAGCACTTTTTACGTGGAAAACCTCCTCGACGTGAAAAGAAAAAACCACGGGACCGTAGTCCACTCAAAAATCCACTATATAAATGTATTTGAGTACAACCACGTCCTCCCTGTTCAACAACCTGAACAGAACATAGACTTAGCTACAAATAGCTATCTCCAACACAAGAACAACAACAAGAGAGAGTAACACAAAACTTCAAAACTGGCAGTAACCAAACGACCTCAGCTCACAAAGATTCCGGCAACCAGAAACTAATCCCACCGTAAAAATCCAAGATAAACAAGTCAACGACACCTCTGCCAAATTTCAGCTGAAACAGATAAGATCTCACCATCGGATTTACCAAACATTCTAGACAGCCCTGCTGAAGAACTGTGACGACCAGCTTCACGAAAACCCAGACAACAGAAGATCCAACCGTTGAAATCCAAATCCCTTCGGTGGACCTTTAACCCACGGAGTGAACAAGCTTCCTAAAAAATATCAGCTCAAAAAGAATCCGTTTGACCCTCCAAATCTGCCTTGACAAACCCATAGGAAATTCTGCCTCCTTCTCTCTTTTTGTCTAAACTTCTTTTCTTGTGTCTGCCTCAAAAATTAGGTCAAGAGACTTTATATAGTGTCTCACTAACCCTAAGGCCCAATACTAATCTCATGGATAAATATCAATGGCCCAACTCCTAGTTTGTTTATCACCAACCAAATCCAATGGGTTTCCTCCATCTAGAAGGAACCCAACAAACTCCCCCTCCGACTAGGTGGAGGAAACATCCATTCCGGCTATCCCTCAGCATACTTCAAGCTTCCCCCTGGGTAAATACTTTGTCATCATATCAGCCCCATTATCATCCGTTTGAACTTTCTCAAGTTCCACTTCCTTAGAAGCAATCACATCTCGTATCCAATGATACCTCCTTTGAATGTGTTTTGACTTCGAATGAAATGTAGAGTTCTTAACCGGACAAATTGCACTTTGACTATCACAAAGAAGCGCACACTTTTCTTACTTGAAACCGATCTCTTCACAGAAGTTCTTCATCCACAACAACTCCTTACACGCTTCAGTTGCAGCAATGAACTCTGTCTCAGTGGTAGATAGTGCAACACACTTTTGCAGCCTTGACTGCCATGCCACAGCTCCACCCGCAAATGTTACCAAGTAACCCGAAGTAGATTTACTAGAATCAACATCTCCAGACATGTCAGAATCAGTGTAACTGACAAGTGAAAGCTTCTTATCCCCCAAAGTAATCTTCAGATCAGAAGTCCTCTGAGATATCTCAAGATCAACTTCACAGCATTCCAATGTTTTCTTCCTGGATTGGAGATAAACCTGATGTTAACTCCAACGGCGTAGGCTAAATCCGGTCTTGTACAGACCATGGCATACATCAAACTACCCACTGCAGAAGCATATGAAACCTTCTCCATATCTTCCTTCTCATCATATGTCTTCGGACTTTGTTGACTGCTCAGTCTTAAGTGCGGAGCAAGAGGAGTACTCAACACTTTAGACTTGTTCATGTGGAACCGTTTAAGTACCTTCTCAATGTACTTCTCCTGAGACAAGTGAGTCAGCTTCTCACCTCTGTCTCGAACAATTCTCATACCAAGAATCTGTTTCGCTGGACCCATATCTTTCATGGCAAAGGACATGCTTAGATGCTCTTCCAGCTCCTTAATTCTCTCCATGTTCCTGCCCACAATCAACATATCATCGACATACAGCAACAAGATGATAAAATCATCATCACCAAACACCTTCAAAAATATACACTGGTCTGCATCAGTCTCTGCATAACCATGCTCCCCCATAATAGACTTGAACTTCATGTACCACAGTCTCGGTGCTTGCTTCAATTCATAAAGGTTTTTCTTCAGGCGGCAAACCAAATTTTCTTCGCCCTTTTTCACATAGCCTTCCGGTTGTTCCATATAAATCTCTTCCTCCAAATCACCATGAAGGAAAGCGGTCTTCACATCCATTTGCTCAACCTCTAGAATAAGGTTTGCTGCCAATCCGAGAACAATCCGAATGGATGACATCTTCACATCAGGAGAAAAGATTTCATCATAAGCAATCCCCTTCTTTTGGTTGTACCCTTTCACAATCAATCTAGCCTTGAATTTAGGTGGCAAATATGTATCCTGATGCTTAATTCTGAGCACCCATTTATTAAGCAGTTCTTTCTTGCCCTTAGGCTATTTCAACAACTCGAATGTATGATTCTCTTCAAAAGAATTCATCTCCTCATCCATGGCTCCAAACCACATATCCTTGTGTTGGTCCTCCAAAGCTTCATCATAGCTTTCAGGCTCTCCCCCATCAGTAAGTAAAACATACTCACTAGGATCATACCTTGTCGACGGTTTAAGACCTCTCTCGGATCTTCTAACAACAGTAGGTTGGTTCTCAGCATCTGGTGTCTCACCATGATCGTCACCATGATCACCACTATCATATTCATGTGCGGGAGCATCTGCATCGGGTGTATCATCCTGAACTTCAACCTCAACCTCACCGTGGACCGATGTAGAAGTAGTAGCCTCTGTATCGATCAAACCATTAAAACCTGAGTTGGATTTCTTGACTTCTCAATGTCCTTTATTGTTTGATCTTCCATGAACACAACATCTCTGCTCCTTACGAGCTTTTTCTCAATGGGATCATAAATGTTGATCAGATATTAAAAACAAACCGAAAAGACATGTTATTGGACCGATGTTCATAAATCTGAACCCGAACTCAAAACCAAACCTAAACCTAATGTATATTAAGTCATAAGTCAATCTCTCGAGACTTAAAAGTATTAAGTGATGCTGAAGAAGACAAAAAAAATGAGAGAGTCAGGAGAAATTCACACAACTATTTATCGATACCAATTACTTGTTTTCATCAATTTTCACGTTCTACTCGAAATCGTTTTCTGGAGATTCCATCAATATTATGTTTATCGATTCTCACTTTGGTGATGGTTCCAGAAATGTTTTCCGATCCGATTTATCAATAGATCATTCTTCATCTGTTCCGATTTCCAACCGAACCGCTGTAAGATCAATTCGAGTGAGATGTTGCACGAGCTTCATCCATTACATATTTGTTATCTCTAGAATGGTCACTATGTCCATGATCGATGACCATTTTCTTTGAAACTTCAAAGAAATACACCAAAACTTACGAGGTGATATCACAATCATCTATTTATCTTCCTCTTATTAATGGAAGATAACCCAACAGGGAAACTTCGAAATGGGATGATGGTGTTTACTCTTTTCTGGCTAATAAAAGATTATGAAAATGATTTAAAAGCCATTCTTCAAAGACTATTCACAATGTTGAATGATGAATTCAAAATCCATATTTCGATAAAATACACACTACAAGAAAACACGACTTTTGTTAGGACGGCTTTTCCTCGTAATTTTCTAGTAAAGTGGCCTTTACTAGGAAATTACGAGGAAATGCGTTTTGTCATAACACGTTCATCGTAAAGCCTTTTTCCTCGTAAATTCTTAGTAAATTTACGAGGAAACGTTTTCTCATAAAAGCGTGGAGACATATTTCCTCGTAAGGTTTCTTCGTAAAAGGCACGTAAAATTTCCTCGTCAAAGCCTCGAAACATAATCCTCGTAAACGCATCGTAATATATTACGAGGAAATTACTTCGATATGTTTTGGGTGGGAAATGCCTATTGATCAACTTTTGAGTGGCCAACTCAGAAGATGCATTATGAATACTCTACTAGCAACGAACAAGAATGATCTACACTAAAACAACCTAGAACTAACCTAATCACCCTTAATCTCCCTAACCCATGAATTCAAAAGGTGATTACTCACTAATCTCCATGATTTCTCTTAAGCTCATATTAGATTTCAGATTAATCATGTAGAGATATAGATAAGAAATCAACAAAAACACAAGATGAAAGCAATGAAATCTGAATCAAAAGAAAATTTTCTAGTTCTTCTTTCAAAAAAAGAGATAATCTGCCTCCGGTGGCTTACAACATATTTAAAATTAGGTTTCTCAAACTCAAAACATAAAAACGGAAATTCAAAAAGGTCCTCGAAAGCAAACTTTTTCGTCCAATCAAAGACGCGCAGAGGGGTCACAACCCCGCTGCACAGGTATTTTCTTCGTTTTCTTCCTGTAAAGCCGAGCGGCCTTGCTCACCCCACTGCACGGGTCCGCTCCAGACTGAGCCGACCCCTTGGTTCCGCTGCACAACCCCTCCGTGGCCAGTGTTTTCTCGCTTCTTCTCTTATTGCCGAGCGGACTCTTGCACTCCGCTCCACAGGTCCGCTCCAGACGTCACCGACCCCTCGGATCCGCTGTGGCACCCCGTTGTGGCCTCTCATCTTGCTAAATTGATCTCTTTTGGAATATAACTGATCCAAACACCTCCAAGAACTCCATAGCATGTGCCACCACCTGATAAGGACTAATGGATGCAAAATGCATCCTAAAAATGGCTAAATCCTAATCTATATGATCAAAATGCATGCGGATGGATGGTTAAAACTATGGAAATATGCAAGACATTATTATGTTATGTAATCAATTGAATATATATATATATATATATATATATATATATATATATATATATATATATATATAAGTGTGTATGTTTATATGTTTACCTTTCAAAATAACCAATCAATGGATGCTCGCAATTAATAAGAATATAAAGGTGTGCACTATGGACGTCTTCATCACTCGACCACCAAACCTCTTTCAATTTCCCACCCAATCGCCCAATTGGACAAAAGATGTCTAGAACATCTTCTTCCATATATGTCGGCACGACACCACCATCATCATATCTTCTTGGAGCTCGTTTTCTTGTACGTACTTTCGGTGCAAAGTAGTACGATGTGAAATGTGATGTTTCTTCCGTCAAACTTCCCGCAACAATAGAACCTTCAACTTTTGCTAGGTTTTTGGCTTTTACTGATACATTCATCCATAATGCACATGTCCACGAATTAATGCCTCATACGAGAGGTGGACAACTAGGTGTTCCATGACGTCAAAAAAAGTAGGTGGTAATATTTTCTCCAAGTTGCAGATTAAGATGGGGATGTTTTCATGAAGTTGTTGGACAACTTCCTCTTTAAGAGTGCGGGTGCTCAGATCCTTTAAAAATGTTCTAATTCCTTTTATATTACAAAAACAAAAGTTAAACACATTAGTATATTCATATATATATATATATATATATATATATATATATATATATATATATATATATATTATATAAAGAAATAAATTAATGCTTGCGTCGTATTAATTATATTAATTACCTGAAAGTGCTTCATGTACTTTTGCTGGTAGTAGCTCCGCAAATGCAAAGGGAAGTAGTCGCTGCATAAAGACATGACAATCATGGCTCTTCATCCCAGAGAACTTTTGGCCTTTCTCAACACATCTTGAGAGATTTGAAACATACCCATCAGGGAACTTCATTTCTGAAGCCACCTAGTTGAACAACGCAGACTTTTTTTCTGATGACAGTCTGAATATCGGAACTGGAACTTGCCCACTGCTTTTTATATGTCGCTCACTTCTTGAGCAGATATCGGGTAAGTTCAACCTCGATTTTATGTTGTCTTTCATCTTCCCTGGGACATTCAATATAGTGTTCACGATGTTCTCAAAAAAAATCTTCTCTATATGCATCACATCGAGGTTGTGGCGCAAAAGAAGATCTTTCCAATATGGACATTCCCAAAATATACTCTTCTTGTGCCAATTGTGCTGAACACCATAAGAATCATGCATATTATTAGGAACATGCCAATTTCCACCACGAGGAGCTGTTTCTAGAGCACCGTAGTAATCGATTTGCGCTTCGATATGTTCTCCAGTTAAATATGGAGGAGGAGTGTCTCTGACAACCCTTTTGTGCCTGAACAATGTCTTGTTTCTTCGGTATGAGTTGTAAACAGGAAGAAATCCACGGTGACAATCAAACCAACTAGTCTTCCTACCATGCTTCAACTGAAATGCATCTGTCATTCCATTACAATATGGACAAGCTAATCTCCCATGTGTAGTCCACCCAGACAACATCTCATATGCAGGAAAGTCACTTATGGTCCATAAAAGCATCGCTCGCATCGTACTCCTCACCCCTGTTGACCACAAATCTTTCAACTCTTTTATCAGTGGTTGTGGAAAAACGTCGAGACATCTTTTTGATGCCTTGGACCAGGTATTAATATGGTTAAGAATATAAACTCTCGTCGCATGCACATCTCCGGTGGCAGGTTGTACGGTGTAAGAAAGACTGGCCACAATAAATATTGTCTCCCTGACATTCCAAATGGACTAAATCCATCAGTGCATAATCCAAGATACACATTCCGGCTATTGCTAGCGAAATGTGGATGTACATTGTTAAAATGTTTCCAAGCTCTTGCATCTGATGGATGAGTCATCTCTCCATCCGTCTGAGTATGCTCGACGTGCCATCTTGTAGGGGATGGAATCAAGTCCAACCCTCAAGGCCCGTCGAATAAGAGGCCCAAGCCCATTACTCGGTTCGCACGAGCGAGGAGAGTATTTGGGCGCAACACGACAAGGGAGTCGATGCGAGCTTGCGTCATCATCCGTACCGAGTAAGATGATGAGGCCCGCCTTGGAGGCCCATGGAGCAAAGGATACGGCCCATTAGGTTTTCCGTACAGTAACCTATAAAAGCGAAGAGATGGTGAACTTAAGAGGGATCCGAAAATAGACTTACTAAGCGGCAACTAAACTAGGGTTTCACTCATATTGTTGTTCCTAGGTCGGTCCGTACACTCCGGTAGCTCCCGAGCACCGTTGTTTCTTTGTAAACGTTCACTCTTTAATCAATAAAATCATTCTTCGTTCCCATTTGTTCGTTTATACCTTCGTAATAACCCACCCACGAGTTTCCGTCGATCATTTACTTGTTATCACCAAACTCGGTTCAAACAGTTGGCGCCCACCGTGGGGCACAGCGAAGTAGTGTGACGAACATGCCAAACGACGAAGATTCCCCCAGAGACCAACCGAAGGAAACCCCGGTCGTCCCGACCCTCGAAACTTTCATGGACTCCGTCATGGCCCATCTTGCTCAGCCGGACGAAGCCCAAAAGGAGACAAACGCCCAGCTCGCGGCTCTCGCCGCCATCTTCTCACCCCCAGAGGGAGCAGCCCGCGATATGGCCTCGGTCCGTCGATTTCTCTTCAACACCAACCCTACACCAACGCCGGCAAACCAGCCGATGCAACCCAAAGATACCCCGACGGACGATCCCGCTCCACCAGCTAGCAGCTCCGACCCTCAAACCGCACGAGAAATAGCCGAGCTCAAACTGTCGCTCCAGACCATAACGTCTCAGATCCATCACGCTACGAGTGCCACACCTCAGATTGATCGCGTCCTGGCGGAATCGCTGCGCACCCCCTTTACAGCGCGAATAAGTAACGTCAAGATCCGTTTGATTGAGAAACTCTGACTCCCCACCTACGCCGGGGAGAGCGACCCGACAGATCATGTGACTGCCTTCAATATCGTGATGCAAGACTCTGTCAGCTCTTCGTCGAAAGTCTTACTGGACCTGCGATGACATGGTTTTCCCGATTAACAGAAAACTCCATCGACAGCTTCCATGACTTATCCTTAGCATTCCTGAAGCATTACATCATGTTCACCCGCCAGTGAGCCACAACTTCCGACCTCTAGAAGATGTCTCAGACTTCCGGCCAAAGCCTCAAGGATTTCATGGGAAAGTTCAAAACTTTGGCTTCCAAAGTTAACGCCCCGGATAGCATGGCTGTCGAGGCCCTCCAGAATGCACTTTATGTGCACTCGCCGTTTCGCCAAGATCTCTACCGAAGTCCGACCACTTCGCTGGAAGATGCTATAGCCCGCTCACACAAATTTATCCGCATGAAGGAGGACACTCGCGCAATACTTAACAAGCATAACTTGGACAAACCAGGGGCTACGAAGAGCCACGATTCCCGACAAGATTCGCGCCAGGAGCCTCGTCAGCATTCCTCCGGCGATCGTAACGATCGCAAGAAGGGATTCATTTACCACGTAGATGGCGACGAATCTCCCCCGTCCACAGTCGTAGTCCGGGGAAAGGGGTGGAATCATTATTACCGCGAAGGCGACGATGCCAAATCACCATCTGGCTCTCGATCCCCCCGACGGACTGAAACATGCAAGTTCTGCAAGTATCACAATACCAAGAGTCACGATACAAAGGACTGCAGACATCTGGGCGAACACCTTATCGCGAAGTACGCAGCCGGGCAGATAGAAGCTGAACCTCCAAAACCACGAACTAACACCGATAAAAGCTGGAGCAAAAACAAGGACAGAATGTCCAAGAAGACGAATGACAAGTCCCGGCGTGAGGGAGAAGCTCGCTCTGTGGCATCCGATGAGGAAAACGCGGCAGAACACCCCCGAGACGAGAAGAAAGCCGATGATGAGCAACCGAGAAACAAGAAATGAATCCAGGTCATCTTCTCGCACCGAGGACAATCCTCCGACGACGACGCTGGATCCTCCGACCTTCAGACATACCTTAACTCCCTTCGTCAGGAAGGACAATCTGATGACCTTCGCGATCAGCTCAACTCGAAAAAGGCACGAACACATGGAGATATAGACACCATCGCAACTAATCCTCCCCGGTACGTTATCACGGATCTACGACACACGTTGAGAAAGGAAAAAACGCCAGACTTACGGCAGCTGCTCGATCGGAAGAAAGCTCCCACCATCCAAGCGCGAGAAGAGGCAAACAGGAGACACGACTGAATGTCATCATGGATGGCTCTCCCCCATGTGGAGACTCGGTCCGGTCGGTTAAAGCTCATCAGCGCGAGGCCATTGCTTCCAAGAAATGGCCGTCCAAACCAGAGGATAGTCCGCCGATAACCTTTACACCCGCAGACGCCGTCGGCGTGCATATGCCACACAATGACCCTCTACTGGTAGAGCTCGGGATAGGCGAATGCGAAGTCACGAAGGTCCTGATTGACACGGGAAGCTCTGTGGACCTTATTTTCCTTAACACGCTCGAAAAAATGGAGATCGACCTCAGACAGATGAAACCTTCCAATCGAACCCTTATGGGATTCAACGGAGTCTCCGAGGAAATGATCGGGACCATTCGTCTTCCCATCTATGCAGGCGGCGTAACGAAAACTGTAAAGTTCTCAGTGATAAATACTGTCGCACCTTATCATGTCATACTCGAGACGCCCTGGCTCCATGCAATGAAGGCAATCTTGTCCACTTAACACCAATGTGTGAAATTCCCGGGGAACGATGGGCGGATCCGAACCCTACGCGGTGATCAGCAAGCAGCGCGCGAACTACTTGTCGCAGCCGTAAAACTCCGATAAGAAAATTCACACGTCAATGTTGTGACAAAACCCGTACACAAAATCTACACCCAGAAAGAGGAAGTCGCCGAGGTCGTCATCGACGAAAACGATCCGAGTAATGTAATCCGCGTTGGCGCCTACTTACAAGACGATATGAGGGAGCGCATCGTCGCCTTCCTTCGACAAAACGCTTCGACATTCGCCTGGACAACCTCCGATATGAAGGGGATCGACCCGGCTATCACTACTCATGAACTCCATGTGGATCCAACGTTCAAACCTATAAGACAGAAGCCCCGTCGCCTCGGTCCCGAACGAGCAAAGGCAGTCAACGACGAAATCGATCGTCTATTAAATGCCGGCTCAATCGTCGAAGTCCGTTACCCTGAATGGCTCGCTAACCCCATTGTCGTCAAAAAGAATAATGGGAAATGGCGGGTATGCGTTGATTTCACTGACCTCAATAAAGCCTGCCTGAAGGATAGCTTCCCACTCTCTCATATTGATCGACTCGTGGAAGCAACAGCCGGGAATGAGATCCTTACCTTCATGGATGCATTCTCCGGATATAACCAGTTCATGATGCATCCCGACGACAGGGAGAAAACTTCGTTCATCACCGATCGCGGGACATATTGCTACAAAGTCATGCCATTCGGGCTAAAGAATGCCGGTGCTACCTACCAGCGTCTTGTTATCAAGATGTTCGCTGACAAGCTCAGACGGACGATGGAGGTATACATCGACGATATGCTCGTCAAGTCCCTTCGCGCTGACGACTACCTCCTTCACCTTCGGGAATGCTTCGAAATACTGAACGCATATGGGATGAAATTGAACCCGGCGAAATGCACGTTCGGAGTAACGTCCGGGGAATTCCTCGGATACATCATCACGCAACGAGGGATCGAAGCGAACCCTAAGCAAATCTCGGCGATATTAGACCTCCCAAGTCCGAAAAACGCTCGCGAGGTCCAAAGCCTGACCGGTCGCATAGCAGCCCTAAATCGATTCATCTCGCGATCTACGGATAAATGTCTACCGTTCTACGAGCTCCTCCGCGGCAATAAGCGCTTCATATGGGATGACAAGTGCAAGGAGGCGTTTGCACAGCTCAAGCAGTATTTGATAACGCCACCGGTCCTCGCCAAACCAGATAACAGAGATATCATATATTTGTACATCGCGGTATCGTCGAAGGCGGTCAGTAGCGTCCTGATAAAGGATGACCGAGGAGAACAGAAGCCGATCTTCTACATGAGCAAGCGTATGATAGACCCCGAGACGCGCTACCCAACACTGGAAAAAATGGCGCTCGCCGTTATCACTTCCGCTAGAAAACTCCGCCCTTACTTCCAGTCACACGCGATCGAGATCCTAACGGATCAACCGCTGCGGACGGTGATGCACAATACCAATCAGTCCGGCAGGCTGTCCAAATGGGCAATCGAACTTAGCGAATACGATCTAACTTACAAGAACCGCGTCACGCTGAAGTCTCAAGTCCTCGCCGATTTTATGATCGAACTCGACCCCGACCTCGAACAGCTACTGGTCATACCCGATCAAAACTGGATATTGCACGTCGATGGCTCGTCCAATACCAATGGATCAGGCGCAGGAGTGCATCTTCAATTCCCAACCGGCGAGCTCATCAGACAGTCTTTCACCTTCGGCTTCAACGCTTTGAATAACGAGGCCGAATACGAGTCGCTAATCGCCGGCCTTAGATTAGCAAAGGCAGTCCGCGCAAAACGCTTGAGCGCTTACTGTGACTCACAACTTGTCGTCAGTCAATACCACGGGGACTATGACGTCCGCAACGAGCGAATGGACGCCTACCTCAAACTCGTCCAAGACCTCGCCAAGGGTTTCGATTTTTTCGAATTAACGAAGGTTCCACGAGGGGATAATGTATGCGCAGACGCTCTCGCCGCTCTCGGTAGTAAGCTCCAAGATCAGGTGAAGCGCACTATCTCAATACACAAGATCGACAACCCAAGTATAACAGTCGCTGCGGAACCAAATCTTTCCGTAGCATCCGTTTTTGAATCAATGGACGTCGATGATAATCCAGACGAAGGGGGGGGGACGACGAACCCGACCAAGTTCCACGTATTGACCAACCCGAGCAAGAGTTTCCCGACTGGCGAATACCGATCATTAATTACCTCGCTGACGGTACGCTACCCCCCGAGAAATGGTTAGCTCGACGCATTAAGACCGAGAGTACAAATTAGGTGTTCACCGACAGAATACTCTACCGCTGGACACCCAACAAAGTCCTGCTACGCTGCCTGCACGATGAAGAAGCGCGTCTTGTCATGGCAGAAACCCACGAAGGAGCAGCAGGAAATCACTCGGGCGGACGAGCAGTGGCATTCAAAGTAAAGAACTTGGGTTTCTTCTGGCCATCGATGGTGGCCGACTGTGAAACCTACGCCCGTCGTTGCGATAAATGCCAGCGACATGCGCACATAATCCATCGACATACCGAGATCCTCCAGACGACTACCGCACCATACCCATTCATGCGTTGGGCGATAGACATCATCGGACCCATGCCGAGCTCCCGACAGTGGCGCTTCGTCCTCGTTTTAACCGACTACTTCACCAAGTGGGTCGAAGCAGAAGCCTTCGTCCACGTTACCGACAACGAAGTACAAGGATTCGTGTGGAAGAATATCATCTGCCGCCACGGTCTCCCTTACGAAATCGTAACAGATAACGGTTCACAGTTCATCTCAAATAAATTCCGAGGTTTCTGCGACCGATCGAGAATATGGCTACTGTTGGAGCAACCATCGATATGCCTAACAAGAGAGTCTGCTTCTCCAACATCAGCAAGAAAGTTTTCTACAAGGCTGTACCCACCAGATATTCCTCATCACACGCCTCTTGCATCTCAGTGTTTGATGTAGAAAAGCTGCAAGTGATTCCAGAGAGAGAGCATGGTGATAAGGGTGAGAGCAGGCTGCTCTCTGATGGAAATCCTAGCACTGATCCTACTAAATTCAGAGGGAATTCAAGGGTAAAACAGAAAGTCCAGAAGAAAAGGGTCAAGGGAGATCCTAAAATGACTTTGATACCTCTCAAGTGTGATGAGAACTCCATTGAGTATGAGGTTAAGTGCAAGGATACCTCCACGCCGTTCTCTAAAGTCAGAGCCATTCTCCCACATGAGCTGAAAGAGAAAGGGGAAGCTGTTGTGAAAGGGTTGTTGAGCAGGGTTCTGAAGCTGAATATGTCTGATTGTGGAGCTTGTTTTGGAACAGGCCCTCCTGCTCCAGCAAACTAATCCCCATCACCAAAGTCAAGCTAGTGACTTTAACCAAGTGCTTGGTGGGAGGCAACCCACTGGTGAGTTTAAATTATTTTAGAACTTCTTTTTAGTTTTTATTTTGCTTCTGTTTTATTGAGTTTCAGATAAAAAAAAAAAAAAAAAAAAGATGCCTCTGTTTTTCCGAACAGAGCAAGGTCACGGAGCAACCGCATCCTGCTCCGTCAGGTTGCTCTGCGCCAGGTAAGTATCAGGTAAGTCTGATTTGGCTGACTCTAGATTTATTTTCACACCAGAGACTGTGTGAAGTAAGCCTGGGGGAGGCACCTGTGTGTTTCTGAGCTCTATTTGCTTTTTTTTTTGTTTCTTGAGTCAGTCCTAGGATCGAGTCAGTCCAACTTATGTGGGGATCAGGACCTTATCTTATGATGTTATCTAACCACCTCGTGCTTTAAGTATCTTATTCAGTGACCTTAGCAGTGATGAAAGACGTTCACTTGGACCTGGAACACCTTCTGACTTTATCTCACCTTGCTCTCCAGAAGATTTATGCCTGTAGAGGTTAATCTGGAAAGACTCAAACTCCACCTAACTTGAACCTAATATTGACTTAATTCTTTTTGTTATGGGCGTTAGATTAGGAAAACGAGATTACACTCAGGACATCTTAATCCTTTCTATCCATCTTGTTGATCCTGAGTGGCTAGCTCATCTTTAGCTAGTACCCACCTTGAACCTTAAATCTTTTGTATCACCCTCATGCATTCTGTTCTTAAGTTTCATATGTGCAGATATGTGCAAAAGGGTCGGAGAGGAAAGGATCAACACTGCTCTCACTCGTTTTGCTCACAGACTACGTTTCAGAGCAAGGTGGTACATGATCCGACCAGAAGTGAGCAAGTCAGTAGAGTGATCCGAGCAGAAAAGTCAAAATGGTGAAAGAAGTGCTAAGTCAGAACCACCAGGGGCACACTACATGTAATGACCTCCTTCTCGTCATCATCATCATTTGAACTCATCATTTTATTCAGTCAAAAAAAAAAATAAAAAATAAAGGGTGTGTATTATTATATATGTCACAAGAGTTCTGAAAGATGATGAGAAGGAGAAGAACCAAAACAGTGTCCCTGGTCGATCAGAAAAGAAGAGTTGAAGTGGAAATAGAACAATGTGTAAGAAAGGTGATCTGAATGGAAGAGAGCAACCTGTCAAAGAAAAGGGGAGCAATGAGCGATTGCTCTGCAAAGAAAACGAGTGAGGGCTGTGGAGATCAATGGATCCGTCCTCTCTGACAATTTTGTGTAATATCATGCATCCTCTGCAAAGACATGGTAAAACCCTAAACACTTGTTAGCTCCATTTAAACACTTGAAAAGCCTGTCTCACACCTAGACCGTCTACCCTGAGTAATGCCCATGACAAGAAGCTCACACTGATCTTAAATGAATATAAGGAGTTTTTGTCTGGAAAGTATGACTTTTGCAGGTTGGAGATATAGAGTATGGAGCCGATTTGAACAGAT
>CAKOAT010097489.1:0-17592 GCA_932364175.1 Eruca vesicaria subsp. sativa
AAAAATGTTTTGACTGATTTCGGACTGGACCTTATGAAAGGCTGCCTCCCTTCGAGGATCAAGCCGAACGTAGTTTAGTTAAATAGTTTGCGCAAGAGATTGAACTGCCTTTACGAGTTCGTATAGTAATCGAGTGCAATACATAAAAAACCAAGCATGTCGAGAATAGTGCCTAAGGTTCCTAAGTGCTAAGTTTTATCCTGTGTTTTTTTCTGTGAAAAAGTTCTCCTTGCGTCTCTCGCCGCAAGGAGAACTTTTACCTCAACATTTTTTTCTTTCTAGTTTAGCCGCAATTATATAATTATGTTTTTCAGTTCAATACTATGTCCATTTTAATTAGTTTTCAAAATTTAAACATTTTTTTTTGGATTAATCTGGAGGTATCCCAGACCCATGGAAGGCTAATTTCCAAAGGAGAGGTGCAGTCCATGAATAGACCCTCCAAATATTCAAATGACATAATAAACATTTTTACACTAATTATTTTTTCACTGTAATAAATTAATCCCACCCCACACTTATTAGTCAGTTGAAACTGTAAGAGTATGACAAATAATAAATAATATTTTAAAAAATCATATAAATAGTTTCAGTGACATAATAAATATTCATTATTAACCAAAATGATGTTTTAGAACATATGTTTGTTTTTAGTTTATATTATATTCTCAATTATAAATTAATAAAAGTTAAGGGTCTAACAGAAACCACATATGATTGTTTTCAGAATTCTGAGTCATTCTTCTTCAGCGATTAAAACTAAAAGAACTACCTTAGTACTTTTATTGTTTCTGGTTTATACTGAGTAATAGCATTCACTCCTATCTCATCAAATATCTCATCAAATGATCATCAAGAATGATCATTTTCTTTTTGACCAAAAAGACATAGTAAATAAGAATGATAGAGACTACGAAGTACGAAGTCCATAAGTGTTTGGAGACGGGTTGTGTTAGGCGATTCCCTAGCTCTTCTTAGTTTTAACATTTAAGATTGGTCTGTAATATGTTCTCCTACTCCACCATTTTGTGAACCACTGTTAGAGAAATATAAAAATATGTATTAAGATAACGTTCTATATATTTGTTGCCAAATGGTATATGTGAAGAGGCCATCAAGTGAGGCTTTGAGCTTATGCAGGTACTTACTATAAGTGTTGGTTTTGTAGAGATGTATTATTTGTAACGTTTGGGGCTACTAACTGGCTGTATTCCTTTACAGATCCTTGGTGCCATCAAGTAATTATAAATCACTAAACATGTGCACACGATATTTTAATAATATTGTCTTAGTCAAAACCTGAAAAGAGAGGAGGGAAAGGTTAAACCAATATTTTGGAAATTCTTGAAAAAAAATTTGGAAAGAACGAAACATAAGCCAATAAGCAGTAAATAAAATTTCCCAACAATGAGACACAAAGAGAGAACTCAAATCTCAGGCACTATCAGGAGGTTTCGCTTCCATTGATAATTGGCCTTTTAGCCACTTATGTTCTCAAGTGGCGTTGCACAAAAAAAAAGGTCTTCAAGTGTACATGTGCACATGCCACGACAGTTTTTTTTTGAAATAAACTCATACTATAGCAGTGATATGTTTTGCAAATAAAATGTACGGCAGGAAATGATAATCTACGACGGTTTAAGACTTGCGTCAAGTTTATGACACATGTTATGAAGATTTTTTATGAGTTAAGGACTTAACTGTTATAAAGTGGTACATAAAATAAGCGACTAAATTGAACCTTCAAGTCAGAGCCTCCACCAAGTGCTAAAGGTAAGAGTTGTTATTTATATACTTGTACAAAGAAAGATTGCTTGAGAAAAACGAAATTTTTATTAAAAAAACGAAAATCCCAACATAACGGGTGGGAATGAGTTGTAGTCCTATTTTCTTATTATGCTAAATTTGAGAAAAACTCCAGCGTAGCTGTAGTCGACATAAGGGTCATATATAGACTCCCTTGAGATTTTACTGATGTGTGCCTTCTTTACAGAGTGTCCATCCTCCATAACTGTTGGCTCCTCTGCAGTCATTTCAGGACCGACAGGTCGAGCACGTAGTAGAGCTGCCTCACCTCTGTTTTCTTTAACCATACCATGACTATTGAACCTTCTACCGGTCACAGAAACACTGTTTTCTTTATCCATACCATAACTATTAAACCTTCTACTGGTCACAAAAACACTACACTGTTGAACACACCATGAGTGGGATTTGTTGTAATGGATGCAGCTCCCGCAATATCATTTCCGGGGTTGTCATTACCATTGAAAATATGCAAGCCACGTAAGGAGGATAAAGACGGAAGTTGTTAGTTGTTGAGCTCACCTGGACCGCAAAATTAGCTATCGCTAGGTGCTGGTGACAACTGAAAATGCGTGAGACAGGGAAAGACTGATGTTTGAAAGAGGAATTGAATTTCTAAAGCGGTGCACGTCCTGCCTACAATATCTTGGAGGCCTTGTGAGAGGGCCTTGACATGTGAGTCTTTAACGCCTACGTTCTGTGGTATCATAAAAAAAATGTCAAAGTAAACACCTTCAAAAATCATGAGAAGATATACAAAGAGATAGGGGGTTATTCGGTGACTGATACCATGACCAGTGAAAATTCTGCAGCACAACGATTGGTCAATTTTCCTATCTCGCGGTCAAAGGCAACAAACACTGCAGAGTCAGGCCCATCTGAGATAAATCATAAAGGGTCATAAGTTGACGTTAATGTGCTAACCTGCAGCGGTGAATTCAGCACTTAGTATTAAAGCTTCAATATTGTTATAGAAAAAACCTTATTCAGTGCTACAAATCCTAGGGTAAGGAATGTGTCAGAGGGGTTTTATGCGCTAACTCATAACCCTTTGAGGTAACTCTGACCGGCTGTACTCTGAAACAAATGGCGTGAGTTAATATAGGAAAGAGATTCCACTAAGAGAGATGCTCAAAGTATAAACGACGTGATGAGTAGGCCAGAAAATTTGCTATATATGAGCTTTTGCGTACATTCAAGCTTTAAGAAACTAACTAATTAGAAATTGCAAAGTCCAAAGAAAAAAAACATAAACAGAAAAGCAGAACATGTGTGTGGGGATATATTATATCTCCTACTAATTTAAGGTTGATGTTCATCACTAAATAACCTAGGGCTCAATACCAGACGATACTAATTTATTATGGAGAAGCATGGCAAGTCCGTCAAAAACACTAAGACAAACAATGGTGTCCCTGCATAGTGGAAGCATGGAATGTAAAACATTTTGATATCTTGAAGCTAACCTTTGTCTTAAAAAGGTTAACAAAATAAAGATGATGTCATTGTTATGAACCTTTGACTTCTTATATTAGGCATAGTAAATTGAGTGCTGGGTTTCCTCATTGTAAGTGGTTTTAGTACCCCTCACGTCACCAAAAATATATGCAACCAAAGAATTGTAGTAATGATAATTTCAGGTGGGGTGAAAATTATTTCTCGGAAATGGCTGAGAAGAAGCGAAAGAGAAAGTGAAACACACCTGGAAAATCTGTGTTCGTATTAGCCAACAACATGAGTTGTTCGTAATCACTAAATATGTAAAGCTCCGCAGGGAGAGGGTTCATAGTTTCTGCTATCTCGTCAAATTTTGTATCTGCGTGAGCAAATTCTGAAGTTTTGGCTGCTTCTGGTAACACCAAAATATCTATTTGAGATAGGGTTAGGTAGACTCAAATATTTGAAACTCCAGAAGATTCTACTCTCTATCGTCCATGGCCGAAAGGTGAGAACGATTATTGTGGGAAGCGAAGAGGCCGATTGAATGCTTCCCGGTAGGAGGACTGGGCTAATCACGCTAAAATTATGGAGTTAAACACCAAGTAATGAGAGGCGAAAATGTTATGGAGATCGGAACGGCGCTTTAGGTCTGCAAGTTTCCTCCATGTCTAGAGAGGAAGATCAAAACTAATACACTGGTGGGCTTGGCTTAATGTTCCTACAGGCCCAATCAGAAGATCAATAACCAAACCAACTAACACACGAAATACGAATTGGTTTGGTTTGGAGAATCGCTGACGTGTCTTTTTTTGCCCCATGCTAAAATCTGATGTGGCACAAGGAGAAGGGAGAAAACTTGGCTTTATTATATAAGATATATAATTTTCCATATTTTCTGTCTTTTAGGATATTTTATATAATTTTTCAAATTAACTAGACTAGGGATATCCTAATTACTTATAATTTACAAATTACCTATTGATTACTAATTCCCTTTTAATTTTCTCTATATAGTAACATCTAATACAATAAAATAGAATTTTTTCTCTCTTTCATGGGGCATTTTGCGCCACGTATCCCTCTTTTTTTTCTTCTATGTCGCTGTTTCTCAAATTTGTTCACTGAAGTTAAATTTTATTAATTCACTGGCCCATTACAAAATATTAATCGTGAGCGCATTAAACCGAACCCCCTGTTACTTCTCGTCTCTACCGCCTCAACTTTCCTTCCTCCCATTACCTTTCTGAAACCAAAAAATTACTCCGATCCTCCACTCATCCACGATTAAATGTAACTGATGGCATTTAATCATATAACAAACGAAATCCTCATCCTTCCAGCTTCTATGCGCTCCTCAACTCTCTCATACACTACTTATATGAGACGCAGAGGAGAAGCCATTGCTCATCTTTTTTTCTTGATTATCACACTATTTTAATATGGCGAATCCTCAAATTCTTCTGTTTGAGTTGAAGGCTAGCAGATGTAAGGAGACTGTCGGAATAATTGTCTCCTCTGTTTCTGAGAAGCTAGGAATGTCAAGAAGATGTAGAGCTTATGGGGATCGATATGGTTCTGGTAGATGGAAAGGTAATTCGACTCCACTGAATATGTTGTCTATATCACTTCGTAACTTCACATTCTCTTAAACGGGCTCGAGTAGTTACTGAATCTATTGTTTATTTCACTCATTGGAATAAATTAATTTTCTAATGTTTGATTGTTTTTAATGGTATACAGTCTACGCTGATCCAAGGATCAATAAGCGTCGACCTATCGATCACTTTCCAATACCTCCTCAGAGAAGGAGGGATTTATGAGCTGAGTTTATTCGACGTAAAATTGAGAAGCAGCTGTAAAATCGTAGGCTTTATAAAGTTTTCATCCTTAGTGTTTTTGACTGCGTGTAGAGACAGGGCCGGCCATGTGCTAAAGCCGGTAAAGCATGGCTTTAGGCACCAGAATTATATGTATTTTAGGGGCACCTAACAGAGACAAGTCTCATAGTATAGTGGTCCATAAACTCTTCCTCTAGCTTTTTAGGTGATAGGTTCGAAGCCTACGTTCCTTCTTCCATTTATGATGACAAGTAAATGAGATACGCTTATTTTTATAAGAATCTTACTTTTTAATTATATAGACATTAAATAATTATCAATAAAACATAATTATTTATTGTGTCTCATGTTTTGATATTCATTATGTTAGCCGTTCACTGAAATGTTTGTGCTCTCTTATTGATTGTGTTGCTGGTATTGTTGCATTTCCCCATTATTCATCTAAATATTGTTTTCTCTATTTTTTGATGATTGTAATAATCTTTTTAGAAATTCTTGAAATCTGAATAAACATAAACTAATATAAAGTAGATTAGGCTCTACGACATTATAAAGATCAACACTGAAATTTCAATGTTTGAATATTGAAAAAGAAAATTATAAAAACGCTTATGTTGAAAATTTAAAATAAATTGATGGTTGTTATAAAATACACATATAGTTTACTACACATTGTTAAAAATTCCGCTCTAATATGCTATTTTCTTAAAAGTACATTTCATAAAAGAATAGATTTTCGGTTGTATTTCACTAGTGATTAAATAAATTATCGATAATGTAATGTTAAAACATGTGATTATTCAAAGTTGATGAACGATTTTACATTAAGAAGATTATTTTTTCTTAATATTCATGAACTTTTTTTCTAAACTAATTTTAATAACATTTTCCATTATTTTATTTATATATTAAAAATGCACAAAAAATAAAATAAGGGGCAGTAATTTTCTAGTCGCTTTAGGCGCCAGTTATGTCCGGACCGGCACTGTGTAGAGACTGCCTTCATCTGTGCTCATGGTTTCTGTTGGGTATGGAATCCTTCATCGTTTAGTTGATCGTCTCTTTTGTTTGATTCTTCTTCGATATGTTACTGTAAATAGAAAGGAACCACATGTTGCTGGCCTTTGTTCAGCAATGGAGACTCTTATTGCTAGCTTCGTTTACAGGATTGGAACTTTTAACTACCACTAAGCTGTAGTACTTTAATTGTAGGCAAAATGATACAAAGCTGCTGCTAACCACATGGCTGTAAAATTGCTGGAGAAAGTTTGTTGAGAATGTTGATATGGAACACTAACTTATCCTACATATAAATGTGATGCACGAGATCACGGTAAGTTTTTTCTTTCTTTATTAGCATGGTTCGTCCAATATCTTCACCATTGGGGTTTTCTTCGTCAAATTTTAAATGAATATTATTCTTTTTGCTACTTTACTCTCAGCCGATAAGAAGCTGAAACCTTTGAGTGTTGATGCAAGAGTAAGTTTTAGTGTGTGTTGCTAATTTGTTAATCTGAAAGATCAAACACGTAGATCAATGGATTGTGTGCTTCTGGGAGAATCAGATATGGTGATTTAATTTTGGGAATCTTTGTGACGTTTGATATATAGCAAAGTCAATTCATTGTTAAAAGCTGGGATATTTGTGTGTGATTTTTAATTCATCCAAAAATGATATATATATATATATACGAAAGGAATCTATATTAAAATAGTTGAGTTTCAAGACTCTTCAGCGTGCCACATCAGTATTAGGTGGGTCTCACTTTAAAAAATGTGAAAAATTGTCAAATATATGATTCGAACCCGGGTTATTAAGGAACAAACACTAACATTCATACCACCAAACTATAGGATAACTTGTACATTGATGGCCGAAACTAATATATATTTAGCCGGAAGCCTTTGCATCTATGACCTCCTTTGAAGTTCGGCCTCGAAGTGTATTATGAGTTTCATTTTTAATTGAGATTAATCACATTATATGAAGAAATTCCTCAAGTTTACAACAGTTATAGTTTTCCCATAATGTAAACCGTCAATGTTTAAAATGAGTTAAGATTCCTTTCACCATCGTCTCATACAGGTTTGAGTTACAGAGATACGCCATGTGTCTATTCGTAATCTATTTTTTTCACCGGCGAACTCTTCATCTCCCCAGCTTACATCGCTTGCTCATAAATCTTCCTGATTTGTATCCCCTATATATACATATGATTCTCATCTTTGATGAACCCTATCTGCATCTCCACAAAACTTATCTATTCCTCTTAACTTTAACCACTTTCTAGAAAATGTTTCTCTCTGCTTCTCCAATTCCCAAAACTAGTGTCACCAGCGTCCGTCATGCAGCCTTCGAGTCTCTCTGTCATGTTAAAGTAAACATAAGCCATACCAACCAAATTAAATATAGAACCTCAAATCATTCAGTATGAGTTTTAGTAAACGAAACTAATAATAATAGAAACAAAGTCATACAACAAATTCAAACCTTCTTATTGCAGGTTCCGAGAACACTGAATCAACATAGGTTCACTGAGTAAGGAATGCGGTGGAGACAGCCTTAACTGAGGTGAGCAAATCTCTCTTCCATGTTGCTATTGAAAAACCATAATTTCACAAAATGACACACTAAAAACGCAATCAGACCAAAAATCATAAGAGCTTGTCACACTGCTGAAGATGACAAGGAGAAACAAAAATGGCGAGTAAACAATCCAGTTTCAGATCTAAATTGAGACTCAAGACTCATCAAATTTCAAGTCCAATCATTTAAAACCCAACAACTACATTTTCATTGTGTTCGAATATAAGTCCTATACGACTAAACTTTTTAATCCACCATTCCCATTGTTAAACTACCACAAAATATTTTTGACAAATACAAAAAAATAACTATCTTAGTCATACACATATATAATTATACGAAGCATTAGCATTATTAAACTACAGTTATATATTTTCAAAACATGTCATGGCACATTGAAAACAACAAACTATATTTCTTTTCGAATAACAAAATTATTTTCTCTTCGTTCTCATATTATAGTTGTATATTAACAAATACCTATGTTTAGCTACATATGGTTATTAACTCACTAATAACATTAAGATCCAATTAAATCGTAAAAAAATGTAGAAATACGAACACATATGAATTTGTTAAACAATCTTATTTGTAAATAAAAACAGGTCTTTACTCATTAATAAAGATTAATCTCTCAAAATTCCACACAACCCCTTAATAAACACGTTTCATCTTTCTCTCTTCAATCCATTAAACTATATTTCTTTGTATAATTGAATAAAATCTTTAAGAAGAATTTAAAAATGCTAATTCACTATTTAACAATAATATACTACCAACCTACAAATTAGACAATGACAACATAATAAATCACCCATCCTGGACATAAAAGCACTAATGACACAAATATTCGAAAAAATCATTACTAAAATAATATATGAATATTTCAAAGCATATGAATTTTCACTCATTCGTATATCAAGTCAATTCTATCGGGTTTTCAGTTAAACCCCAAACAAAAAAATGACAAAATCCCATCTATAAAACATCATAACGCATCATCACTGTGAACCTAGTTTTTTTGATAGTTGAGTTAGATGTGTTAATTAGTGAACAACACAGGCCTAAATTCGTTTTACCTTTTATTTTTTATTTGTCTTTTTACTTGACTTCAAAATTTTGTAGTTGACTCAGCCCTATACTATTTAAGACTGAATGCCAGCCACAACCTAGAAGATAATAGGACTGGACAGGCGTGGGGTTGCACGCTTGATATTGCTTAATCTATGTTAACTACATAATTATTATGTTAAATAGCTACAGATGAGACACAGAGAAAGAGAAACTCAAGGGCTCATGAACAAGTTCATTGAAGAATTTTTGTCAGCTTAATAAACCTAATGTAATCATTTAATTACAAATCAGAGGAACTGATTGATTCAAAGCTCCCTTTCACATACGTGTTTTTTCCTTATTTTCAGGTGAAGACGGAGATAGTGTTTGTTGAAACCGCAGAGGAGAAATGGAAGATGATAGTGGAAGAAGCAAAGAAACAAGGCGCAGGAGTTTTTGGTTTTAGGTCAGAGAAGAAAATACACTTCAAAGTAGCGTGTGATTTGGAAGTTGCTAACGAAGGGAGGAATGGTAGGAGTGGTTTGAGTATTGTATTCATAACTCCCGAGTGTATGGCTATTGCCATAAGGAAGAATGTATGGCTATTGCCATAAGGAAGAAAAGTAACAACGGAGGTTACTTGATCACCACAAACTACGTCACAAAGATTTCTGGCTCTCACTACAAGAAATATTGGTATTGATAGCACCCGAAAAACGTTACTATAGAGTTTTTATAGCGTTTCGAAGAACGCCGTGACAGCCGCAGCTATGGTAGACCTCCCTTATATCATAGCGAATTTCGCGTGCTACAAAAAATTAGAAATATTATAGCATTTATGATTTGCTATTTTAAATCCTTTTAATAACATCATAATTTTGTTACTATATGATTTCTTATGGCGTTTTTCGTGTGCAATAACATAATTCTTAATGATAACGCTATAATTAAAAATAAAATAGTTAAAAAATATTAAATTAATTTATTAAATTATAATTAATTAACAATAGATAATTAAAATAAAATAATTAAAACTAGAATTTCAAGTTAATTCATAAATAAAATTAAATTTTATTTATTTATTGATTAAAATCAGTATACAATAAAGAACACATTAAACCAAAAACTAATTACAAACATTAAACCAAACTATAATTAACCTAAGGTTTACAAATAAACCCAGCTTCTGAACCAGTTACTCATTAAACCAAAAATCTAATTAAATCTGAAGCTTAATGACCCAAAACCTAATTAACCAAAAATTAATTAAATCTAAAACCTAAATCTAAGCCGCTTGGTGCATGACGTGCCATCGAACATGGATCTCATAGGACGGCTCGGAGTGATGCAATCAGGCGTGTATTCTCACAAGATGGTAGAATTGTTGGCTGTAAAATCGCCTATGTAATATTCTCATCGTTGTAATAGCATAATTAATCAGACGTTAAAAAAAAAAAAAATCTAAGCCGCCACTCCCTCGCCGCCATCTCTATCAAGCTCCGACGTAGCCGTACCTCCTCCTCCATCAAGCTTCTATGCCTTCACCTAACTGTACCAAGAACAAACAAAAATGAATTTCAAAATACAGAGAGAGAGAGAGATAAACAGAGAGTGCGCGAAGAGAGAGAGATAGTTGACCAGTGGTGGTGACGACGAGCGAAAGAGAGAAAGAGAGAAAGAGAGATAGAGAGTTACCCGTGGTGGAGAACGTCATACGGACAAATCAGACCGGATCTAAAGGAGATTGGCATACCAAATGACTCCAAAGAACAACCATAGATCTGTAACCCATCAAGTACTTGACGGTAAATAGCGGCTTGAATCCTGGTGCCATCGGTGATGTTCGAGCTATCATTCAAAGATCAACTCTCACAAAAGGAGAAGAAGCATAGTAGAAGAGAAGAGAGACTAGAACAGAGATGAGAAATGAGAGAAGAGGTATCGACGACAGAAGAGGAAAGAAAAGAAAAAATTAAAAAGATAATTAAAGTATATTTATTAATTTCAGCCTTCAGATCAACACTCATCAACGGCCAAAATTAAAAACCGGTGATCCTACCTTTTTCTAAATGAACCAATCAGAATAAAACGATTGTGGACCTTTAGATTCAATTTAATGAATGGTCAAGATTGTGATCCGCCTACTTGTTTCTAATTGACTCTTTCTAATCTAGATATTTCTTTTGTTTTGTACTTTTTTGCTTCTTAATTAATGGTTTTATTTAAATTTTTGGAAGCTCTAACTCCATGTTAAAGAAATCGTTAGGCGCTAGTCGGACGTTCGGGTTGGAACTAGCGCCTAACTGATTAATCGGAAATTAATCGGAGATTAGTTTTTCAACTATTTAATTATAAATATATATATTAGTTTAAGGGAAAAGTACATGTTAGAATATCATGGTCTAGTGGGTTGCTATGCATTTAACCTCATTAGAGGTGAGAGGTGAGAGGTTCGATTCTATTATAAATCATTATATCCATTTATCATTTTTAGCGCATACATTTATCCCACTTAAGGAAAAAAGTTAAAAAAAATCACATACATTTATCCCACATCGTCTAGAAATAAGTGGGAGAGGTTCTGATCATCCTATAAATATATGGACAAAGTCTCAGCATTTCACATCAGTCAAATTGGCTTGTTATAAGGCTTAAAATTTGACATAAAGCCCAAAGTTATTATGTTCCAAATTGGTTTCAACGCTGGTTCAACGCGGGTTTTAAGCGATTAATCGGTGGTTTAACCGGTAATCCGATTAGTTTGGACGATTTGACCAAACTCGCGGTGGTGTATCTCCGCCCACCGCCTAGGCGGACGATTAATTGTCCAGTCAGACGCGTTTTAGAACACAGCTCTAACTTAAAAAAATAAATTGTAATTTAAAATTTATAATTAAAAATATATATATTTAACTTTAAGATTTTTAGTTAGAGGTTAGAGTATATAATTAACTTGGGGTATGATATATATATATATATGTCTATAGTTTAGGGTTAAGTTTTGAGGGTTAGGGTATGATATAAAGTTTGGGCTAAGTTTTGAGGTTTAGGGTTTGATGTACACCAAACTTCATATAGTATCACACTGAAATTTATGTAAATGTTGAAATTATGTGATTGACTAAAATTAAAATTAAGATTGGATGTTTTATGATATAGTTCAATATAAGGAATGTGGTTTAGGGTTAGGATTATAATTAAGTACATGGTTAAGTTTTAGAATATATTTGGAGTTTAAGTACATGGTTTAGGGTTAGGATTTATAATTTGTATTATAAATTTAAAAATATTAGATTTATGACTTTGTATGCAAAGGTTTAAGTTTGGGGTTTAGGGCATTAGATTTAGGGTCTAGATTTAAAATTTAGTATTTGAGATTTAGAATTTAAATTTGAGATTATATTTAAAATGGTTAAATTCTGAATTTCAATTTAAGATTGAAATTATATTATGAAAATATTAAATTTTAAAGTTTATATTTAGGGTATAAAACATGTTTAGTGTTTAGGGTCTTATTTTCTTTTTTAGACAAAAATCTAATTATCAACTTTTATCCTTTAATTTTACATTCAACGCATAAATTAAAAATACAAATAATGATAATTTTATATTCATTAAATTTATAAAACATACAATATATTCCATCCTACATATCCAGATTCTATACGAGAATTCTTCTCAAATGCTTGAAATAAATTCTATACTCACTCTTGATATGCTTGTTCCCAGTCAACCACCACAGGTAGAAGAGGGATTCAACAGTTTCTGATCTTAGGATGTTCCAACACCCATGTCATGAAACAATCATGCGTTTGTGGGTTTGAACAAACTAAATAGAGAGCAATAAGCAGACCACAAAAAACTTCACTAAAAGCTCCAAAATAGATCCTAATGTTACAGAGCAGAGTCAATGACAGAAAATTCAAGCAACAAAAAGATATCTGGTCGACATTCTTAGGACTCCTAAGTTAGAAGGCTTAGATGTAAGCTCGTCTTCTGCAGAATCATAGACTGGAATTTTATCAACTGCGATCATCACCGTCCTCCCATACATATGTGTCCTGATGAAAATGGTTAGAAAGGGATAAGAATAAGCATAGACCATTACAATAAAAAGATTAGAGATGATAAGGACTTGCCTGAAAGCCACAGACTTGGCTCCAAGAAACCCAGAAGAAGACACTGCACCACAGAGACAACGGACTTTGGATCCTCTGTATAACTCATTCCCCTACACAACAAACCCCAGTAAAGCTACAAACTTTAGAACTCAATGAACAAACAAATTCATTAAGAAATGCAGTATCCTATAAACTCAAGAAGAGAGAAAACAAAGAGCTAACAAACTGAAAACCTAACTCCACAAACAAATCACGAGACCAAAACAAGATAGAATTGAATGGCTTACAAGCATAGAACGACCATTTAAGCTCGAGAAAAGAGAATCCGCAGAGCTAACAAACCTAAACGGCGTCGGAAGACTACTCGCCGGAATCTGAATCGTTCCACTGTCTCCGCCGAACCAGCCGTCATCAGCCACCTCATCTCCGCAGCTGAGATTGGAATCACTGTCCCATTCCATTTGATTTTTCAACCAACGGGAAAGGTAAGACAAACCCAGTCTTCGAAACTCAGATATCTGTGACGAAACCCAGAAGAAGAGGATAATTCTGATTTTGATGAAGAGCCACTCAAAGCAATATAGAGGGAGAGAGAGAGAGAGACAAGGAATTCTCATGATGAAATGTGACAGAAGGGAGATGTGAGATTGATGAAACCAAAATTTGTGGTATGGAGTTGGCGCTTGACCCACTGCCATGGAGGTGGGATCGATTAGGGTTCCAATTCAATAAGTGACTGTGTGAGGAATAAGGGCGATGATGTTTAACTAAAAAAAAGTAAAAAAAAAAAAAGAGATGTCGATGGCGGAAACCCAAAAATTGGCAAGTATTGGGCTCTACAATAACTTTACAGTTATAAAGTGATTTTTGCTTTACCGCTTAATGAAATTCTTTGATAGCTCAAATTTAATGCTATGATAGAATTGTGATCCGATTTTGAGACTTTTAATAGCAGTTTGTGAATTTATGCTAATATTCATATTTCTTGTAGTGTCTTGGGATCAGTTAATCATATATATATATATATATATATATACATCTATAACTTCCATATTAATCTCATACAATCCACTACCACAACTATTATGCATTTGCAAATATCAACAATACAACAACACATAAAACAGTAACTGATCCGCTAGAAAGGGGAAAGCACATCCCCAAAACATTATCTCACATCTCCATAACCATTATTTGAGTTTAACTAGCAAGATAATTATTAACAAAAGCATTTACGTCATTAGCCAATCGTCGATATATTTTACCATATTAACATTTCTATTTAAGAAAATTCTTTAGCATAAAATTACACAACACATTCTGCTCGTAGCTTTGATAAACCCCTAGTTTTGTATATACAACAGAGCTGAGTTGATTTATATTGAAACTAAATGTGTTACAATTTGGGTAGTACTACATACTGATCAGTTACAATTCTTATTTTTGCAAAATTCATTGCACCATTGCATGTGAATATGGCCCAAAATTAACTAATAAATACATGCATGTAAAGATGGAAAACAATAGGTATACAAGGAGAAGAGAGAGATAGATGATGAAAAAAATATTATGACGACTACAGGACTTGAAGGTCACGCGATGGAGCAGTTCAAGGTTTGTGACCTTATCTTCCAGTTTACTCCTAAGATTGAAGATACCTGCATCTGCAAAATCACTATGATCTGGGAGAAGCGCAACGATGAAGTCCCCGAACCAAGCAGCTACATGAAACTCATCAAGACAATGGCTGCTGATATGGAGGACCACGTTCTCAAAGCTTAATCAACATCACCATTATCATCACCATCGCCATCAAGCTCATCAATATCTCAAATCTACTTATTAAGTTGCTTTCAGTATAGTAATGAATAAGTGTGATCTTGTACGTGGAGTTTCATTTGTGTGAAATCGTTTGTTTTTAGAAGATGGTTTAAGTATCAAGTTCTAGGTATTGATACTTAAGAATAATATATGTTGTTCGTCTTTAATTAAATTACAATTTTCAGTATAAACACATATTTAGTGACTCGTACGAATTAGTTAATTTGGACCATCGTCTATTTGTTACACTGATAGCATTTCCAAAAGACAATTTATAACTTCAAATATAAAGTTTCATATTTCTTTGCTTTTTTGATCCTCACAATTACGTACAAATCATTTTGATGATTATTAAAAAGTTTGTCGTTTATCGTTTTAATCCATAAAATTATATTGCATAAATATTTCAATTTTTAATTAATTGAAGTTTACATAGAAAATTAAATAAAATTTCAAAATGCGATTTAAAATATTTTAAATGAGATTTAGAAAACAACAATATTACAAAAAAAAAAACTTAACAGATAAAGTTTTAAAATTACATGAATTCATAATTATAACACAATTTTAAATACTACAACAATACTAATAGTCGGGTAAATTTTATCCGGAACTTCCAAAATTCCCAAAATATTGTCCAAACAAATTGTGTAACCGAAAATGGTTGTTGTTGTTCTTGATGTCTTTTATCTACGATTCTTTCTTGTTAAGATCGTATTCATGAGTATTAATATCAGCGATCGATGTAAGCTAAGTCTTTTAGCAAAATTTTATTTTCCCCTTTTACTTCTTCAAATAATTTTTTAGCTTTGTTTTGCATTCTTAATTCAAACATCACATAAAAATTTTTTTCCTGTTTGTTACACTATTTTTTTTTTTAAAATCAAGGATTTGTTCGTTTCACGATATCAAATTATCAACTGCCCAATTATTACCTTCAGTAGTCTCCTTTTGAGTTTTGATTTCTTCAATCCAATAGGATGTTTGTAAACTTTGGGACATATTTCATCATTACCTACACATAATCAAATTTAAAACATATTTTAGTTTTGGATCATGTAGCAAAAAATTCTTAACGTTTTTCATCTACAAAGTAATGAACATGAAACTTTGTTAGTTACAAAATAAATTTCATATATATATATATATATAGAGTAAAAATTACACTTACAATTTCAAATTTGGATGCTCCATTTGGATTCATGTTTTTCACTTGTGTTATGCAGCTCTTTAAATTTCTATGTTATAGTATTCATCCTACTTTGTAGAGATCTTGTGTTTCTAGGTTTCCCAACTTTCAGTTTTTTCATTGTAATTCTTACTTATTTTCCCACAATTTTTCAAGAGATTAGTTATCACTACCAACTGGATCTTGTGATATTTCTAAATACACACAACATAATAACTCATTTTCTTGTTGGTGTTGGTTGAATGATGAGCCTCTACTTTTCTCCAATTTTTTTTTTTGTTTTTAGAAAGAAAGAAAAAGATGGAGTTGTGATTTTTTTTTTTGAAGTCTATTACTTATAAACAAAAATGGATGAATAATAATTCAATTGAATAAACCAAAATTAATTCCATTGGTGAGAGGGTAAGGTTCAATGCATGATATAATTTTTTTTTAAATTCTATTATATGATTTTCAAGTTTCAAAATTGGTGAGATGGTGAGGTCAAATGCATGAATAATTCTAAATCATATTATCTTGTTTTAAGATTAAATTAGAGAAAATGACTAGAATAGACCTAAAAAAGTTTTTTTTATCACAAATATAGAGCTTAACAATTAAAATGACCAGAATAATATATAAATATATATTTATAGCCTTGGGTTAACTAATCCTAGACTTTTTTGTTTAGAGTTGAGGAGTGGGGTTTTGGGGATAGGGTTTCAAAATTAAAAAAACTTAAAATTTTCAAAATAAAAAGTGCTATTTTAGTCATTTAAATTTTTGAGGTCTATTTTTGTGATAAAAACTTAAAAGAGGGCTATTTGAGAGAATTGCCCATTAATTTATGATGCTTCATTGCACTATTTTCCAAAAATAAAAATAAAATGCATGAAATAAAAATGGAAAGAAATGATGAAGATCAGTGAGACGATAAGGTGCAATGCATGACATAAATTGAATTTTTAAAATTCTATTATTTTATTTTAAAAATTAAAAGTTGGTGAGAGGGATGAGGTCCAAAGCATAACAATATTGTGGTATTTTTCTTGTACTTTAATATTTAATTATGTATTTCAATGTAAACTTTTTATATTTTAGTGTAATATTTTAATAATAAATATTGTTATAATATTTTTATAGATGTGTTAGTTAGTTATAAATGTTGTGTGGATTTAAATTAATTATATAAAATATAAGCATCATAGTATAAACTAAAAATATTTTTGAAGTTAAACTTTAATTTTGTAAAAAAAACACATTTAAACTTCAAATATAAAATGTCGGGCAAACATAAAAATAGAATATCATTTTAGAGATGTTTTTTTATTATTTTTTTGGAGAGGCTCTAAGTCCAATGTGTATGTTTTACTGAACAAAAATTTTGTTTCAATATCTTATCGTGACACGATATTCCGACCCAAATACACACTAAGTTTATAGTATAAAACATTCCATAGTTTCGAAGAAAAAAAGATATATTATATGTCCAATGGTTATAAAAGTTTTTTTTTTAGGAAAAGGGCTCAATGGTTGTAAAAGTTATGAGTTGAGTTGAATTTACTAAAACAAAAACTTATGAGTTGGCGACTATAAATAGCAGTGGCACCACCACCAATCCAAACTGGTACATCATGTATTGGACTTTCCAGGTATATCGTCACTAATTTACGTATCCAATCTGATGTGCTCATTTCTTAACTACTAAATGATTTACAAACCATCAACAAGCTGTTAGTCTATTATAAATGAGTCTCT
>CAKOAT010097489.1:17682-43349 GCA_932364175.1 Eruca vesicaria subsp. sativa
GTGCAGACTATTATGGCGCCTAAAACGCACCAAAAAATAATGTCCTCTAAGTAAAGTTTTTAACTCTAAGCATTTTAAAAATCCAAAAAACTCTAAAATTGATCATAATATAGAAAACAGTAATATTTCTACGTACAACAATAAATATTAAAAAATATATAAATTAGAAAAGAGAACAATAATACAATACATACTATAAAACAAAAATTGGTTAGATAACAATTATATCAACATCAAGTTAGTTAGTAAAGTTTTATTGAGTTTTAGTTTCTTATCAAAAAAAGGTTTTCGTGTATATCATCTTAAGATAATTTCATATTTTGATGTTTTAAAATCTTTAAAGGTAGAAAACTTGCAAATAAAAACAAAAAATAGAGAAAATGGAAAAGAAAACTTATGTTGAAAATTAGAAAAGAAGAAGAAAAAAATATATACAATTTTTGTAGAAAGGATTGAAAAAAGCAAAATTCTGAGAAATGAAAAGATGACTTTCAGTTAATAATACAGAGATAAATACTTAGTTTTGTTTAAGAACTTACCAACCAATATTGTAGTCAAGTGCTCGTTCAACTACCTCTTTATCAGGATGGGAATAAACATAATAAGGTTCAACCCAAAAAGGTGATACCACTATGCCTATAGTACCATCTGGTGAGATCTTTTGCAAAAAAAATTTGATTAACTTTTTCTTAATATAATAATTATTTAATTCAAAAATAAACGTTTTTACGGTAGAACGTAACTCTCTTCTGAGAGATTTTGAAAACTGAAGTTATATGAATACCGAAATATAATTTGAACTTGAGTTGAAAATAAAACTTGCAGACTATCCATGTAGTTGTTGGAGATGAACTATGGCTGTCGACAAGGTATATTATGTAAATGAACTCGACCCGGTTGAGAAAGAGACGAACGAAGAAAGCCAAGACGGCTTAGAAAAAAAAATAGGCAAGTTCATCAATTAATATAGAATTAATCACGAAAAGAAAGTCAGTTCACAAACACATAAAAGTCAGCACAAGAACTAGAATTTACATAGATTGTCTTTGTTGTTGCCGAATTATTGTTTTTACCAATTTCCGAGTTATATTCCATGTAATTGATTGTTGATCTTCCAATAATTGACATTCAAATAACTCACATCAAATTTATGATTTCACCTTGATCGTGCTGAATTCAGATTTAACAGTGGTGTCTGCCTCCAACGGATTGAATCCATGGTGTACGGTTTCTTACTTGTTTTTGTCAATGAGGTGTATGATTCGAGAAGGAGAAGTAGGAGTCTCTCCATGCCTTCTTGCTTTTCTTTCTTTCCATATGCTATAAGTCGATATTTGGAATACGTATCTAGCAAGGAAGAAAAGAATATGACTGATACTATCATCTGAAATATATTGTAGCAAAGAGAGGCATTATGGTCTGGTGTAGCATGAACCGAGAAGATTTGTTGCTAATGTAGCCAACACTTCTGAACATAATCCGTAAGAGCGCCTCCAACGGTGGAGATGTTAATTTAAGGTTTTTATTAATAAAATGTTAATTATTTNCTAGCAAGGAAGAAAAGAATATGACTGATACTATCATCTGAAATATATTGTAGCAAAGAGAGGCATTATGGTCTGGTGTAGCATGAACCGAGAAGATTTGTTGCTAATGTAGCCAACACTTCTGAACATAATCCGTAAGAGCGCCTCCAACGGTGGAGATGTTAATTTAAGGTTTTTATTAATAAAATGTTAATTATTTTAATTTCAATTAATTATGTATTTAAATTTTAATTGTAAAAGAACAACCGGCCATTGACTGATAAACATGTGGATTTACCATTACACATAAGGTTCTTACAAGTGTTTGGTTGAGACTTTTCAATTTCTTTTCTTTTTTCATTTATTTTTATTTGTTTTGTGTCAGAACACTCCACCTAAATACATCCGATAGATGTGCTCTAAGAGAAAAGGACGTAAACAAATTTATAATCATTATTACAATGGATTTTACAGCTATGTATTAATACAGATATTTTCCAACTCTTTAATATGTTGAGATAATATACCTTGTCACAAAATTTATATATATGTAACCTTGTCACAATTTTTGAACTCTACATGAGCATATACATGTATAACCTTGTCACAAATTTTGAACTCTACAACAGCTGCAGCCTGAGCTACAAGAAGATGATGAGAGAGAAAGTGTGACTACAAGTCCCAGCTTAATTGGCATATTCTTACCCTAGTTAAGAAACTAATCAAATGATAATCAGAGAATTTTACAAGTTAATCTTGTATGAAAAACATTATATCGTATACGTATATTTTGTAATCTACCATATAACAAAGATTTTGACGCATGATTCTGATTTTTTCCTAATATTTCAGATCATCTGCAATGCAGACCACAGCTTCTTGATACTCTTAAACAGATCCATCGGTGTCGGTTGATCCGATCTCTCTAGGAAAGTTTTGAACCATTTGGCTGAATCTTTAGCATATCGTTTTAGATCATCTGCATAATCAACGTAGTAGAGACCAAACCTCATCGCGTAGCCATGTTCCCATTCAAAATTATCTAACAACGACCATGCGAGATATCCCCTCACATCACACCCATCTACACTGTATTTATGTAATATAGTATAAATTAATTTCATAGCAAGTAGACTATTATAGTCACTATATATATATATATATAGGGAAGTTTTCTTACGTGATAGCTTTATGGAGTTCTTGAAGATGTTTTTCATGGTACTGTATTCTTTTTGTGTCCTTTAATAGTTGTTCACGTGGAACTGTCCCAACATTGTAGTCATCAAATCCTGCAATATATTTTTGGTTAATTAGTTAAACTAGTTAGGTGATTAGTGATAACTGGTGAAATCCCCGTGATTTTATCGAACGTTCTTACCATTTTCAGTTATGTAAATCGCTGGGTTATTATATTTATATTTGATATAATTTAGAATCTTTCGTATGCCTTCAGGATATGAGTAGAGAAGTTTTGTTCCATCCGACTCTGAAGAGATGTAATCACCGCTACGATTTATCACTATAAGAAAGAAAAACAAAGAACCTTTTGTATCAACGAATGTTATATAGGGATTTTATTTATTTACTGATCATGTTAGGGATTTAAAAAACGTATTCATGAGGGTCGAACCTTTATACTCGAGATGTTGATCCGTTGTGAAACGAAGTCGTGTATGGTCGTGATGATGCTTGTGGGCAACGAATCTAGCAGTGTAGTAGTTTATTCCGATGAAATCAAAAGAGTTTTTGATAAATTCTGATTGTTCTTTGGTAAAATGAGGCAATCTGTTCCCAGCGTTCTTCTTTATCGTTTCAGGATAATCTCCAAAGGTTAGAGGATGAAGATGCCTACATAGATAATACAATAATCGATTAATTCTTTGCCAAACTAATATGAACGTAAATCTGTAACTAAGATAACTTACCAACCAATATAGGAATCAAGAGCTCGATTAACTGCTTCTTTATCAGCATGCGAATCAATATCATAGGGTTCGAACCAAAATGGAGACAACACTATGCCTATCTTAGCATCTTGTGAAATCTGTTTGCAGAACATATTGATTATTATCCCAACCAAGATTCAAGGTTTTATATCTTATGAACAAATTACTCCAAACTTTCTAGCTCAGTATGTTGTCTTATATATATATACCTTGTCACACTTTCTAAATTCTTCAACAGCTGCAGCATGAGCTAGAAGAAGATGGTGAGATACTAAGTAAGGTTCCGTGCCCGAATCACCAGCAACACATAAGCTGTTTACCCATTTCGAGCACCGTCCCATTGCTTTGTTACCACTGTCGTAACCCGCAACACTATAAACATACGGTTCGTTGAAGGTTGTCCACATATCGACCTTTCCACCGAATTCTTCGAAGCACACTCTAGCGTAGTTCCGGAAATCATCACTGTTTTGCAATCATCAACAAAAATTAAAGAATAAGTATTAACTCTACGTCCTAGATTTTATAGTGAACATAAGAATCTAAATTTGTTACGTACATGACTCGAGGGCTTAAGAAGCCGCCATACTCATCGTCTAAAACTTGAGGGATATCCCAGTGGTAGATAGTTACAAAAGGTCTTATACCTGTATAAAATATGTTTAAGTATGATGTCATCAGAATACCATAAAGTTTAAAAGGTTATATATATATACTCCTTTAAGTACACATGAATCTGACCGTTCTCTATAAGTTCATCAATGAGGTTTTTGTAGAATTGTATTCCTTCAGTGTTTACCCCATCACTTAGCTTTCCACCTGAAATATTCAAATTTTGAAAAATCAATAGATGAGTAGGTATATATTGTAAACAAAAGTATATATACTCTTACTACACAATTTTTTTCTATAACTACAACTCACTTGGTAATATTCTTGACCAGGAGATGGAGAATCTGAAAGTATCCATATTCATTTCCTTGATTAATTTTATGTCATCCTGCTCATTTAATACAAAATGTTATTGAATAAAGGGTTGGTCAAGTTATATGTCCCCCCTCCCCCATTTTTTTCAGGAAAACATTTCCTAAAGTACATTTAATAAGTACGACGTACTTTTATGGCAAATTATCTTAAAACTAAAAGTTCCTCACATCGTAAATAGTAATCATACCTTATAACGATGATAAAAATCAACGGCTATGTCTCCGTTGTCCATATTTGTTCTCTCTGCAAAACTTTACCATGTTACTTACTATTTATAGAGAAGAAGCTATTTCCAAGGTATATTTGTAATTAGTAGTTAAATTATCACTAATAACAGTGTTAATAAGTATATATTAGCTAACTTATTTTGTGAAAAAATTTATGAAGTATATAATAAAGGCAGACCTGGATGTGCGTGTGTGAAGTTGTCCCAAATGCTCTGCGTCCTCCCTCCTTCTTCAATAGCACCTTCATACTGAGTCACATGAAAGTATTTTAGAGGTGATAGATCTAAAATACTCCCTCTATTTAGATATGTATATATATTTTAGAGTAAAATATATCAAATTTTGATTATAAATACGTAATAATCAGTGATTGTATATTTCTTATCATTTTATACTAATAAAATTTTAATAAAGATTATCAATTTTTCTGACCCGCATTTTGGAAAAACTAATAGTTAATGACTGTCTATCTAACATAAACTATATATTACCAATGTGTAAAGAATCAGGTAATAGATCTAAAATATATATTATCTGATGTCATAACTAATTTTAGGTAACACAATCATATATAAACCAAATAACCTGATAAGCCGAAGAAGCAACACCAAAACTAAAACCAGGAGGAAAGCTATAACGATCAAGTTTCTTCGAAAATGTAAGAGATCGTCCCTTTGAAACGGCCAATGAGGCTACAAAGACAGTGACTAGAAGTGCAAGCTTAATTGCCATTTTTACAAGACTAATTAAGCAAATTAATTAATGATTACTTAGAATGTAACTCTATGGCTATATGATGCTTGTATCCTGAGAAATGTTATTGCACATGGAAGGGGTTATATAGAGAGAGGAAGCTAGGGAGTGGGAATAATCAGACTATGAAATTTAATTTCGAGTCTTGATCAGTAGGCTTGACTTATATTCATTATATTAATAAAATAATCCTCATAACAGAAAGTTGTTTTGTTGAGCAGTATTAATTAATGTAATTTTGGGCACGATTTCATAATATTTCTTAGGATTTTAGCAAACAAAAAAAAAGAGATTTCATAAACTTTGTTACTTTTGTAAATGATAGTTTTTTTTAACAAACTGTAAATGATAATTAAAAGTGTTATTTGACTAGGTGTTTGTTCTATGATGTGCAAATGTCGAACTTTTTTTTTTCTTTCTGAGATTCACATGGATAATGAAACTATGCTGGTCTCAATAATTTTGATTTTCTTTGTTGTTGTTTTTAACTTTCTATAACATAATAAATGTATTTGACGTGAGTATGCTCGCCCCAACCTAGACTTTCCTTTAACATTGTTGTTGTTGTGCAAAAAAAAAAGAAAGACCATTAAAGCAACAAATATATTTGGCATGCCCTTTTTCATATATATATATATATGGTTACAATTCAAAAAAAAAATTGTTACGGTTTAATTAAATCTGTTTGATATACATATATACTTTCATAAAATACTCAAATGTTGTACAAATTAAACGTTCTTACTAGCAAGAAGACTAACAACATAATATTCATGAACTTTTCCATGTTCCATGCAGTTTCTTCTGATCAATAAACTACTATTAAGGGTCTCTCACATTTCACTCACTATTAAACTACATAAAATATTTACAAAAGAGGAATGATAAAAATATTTTCACGTACCACGTTTATCTAGTGGTTCAATAACTTAAAAATAAAAAATTATTATATAATCAAATATTAATTTATTACCACTGCCGATTGTTAAAGATGCGACGGAAAGAACCAGTGATTAATTTGAGATTTTCATAGCTAAAATTTAAATAAATAATATAATAAATGGTAATAGATTTTATACATAACCTCTTCCTTGTTAACGTTACTTCTTAGTACTATTTAATATTTATTGATATCAAAGAGTTATAGTCTTTTTAATAAATTAAAACATAAATTATTAGATATAAGTTATATATAATAAAACATATAAAAATTTTACACATATTTCCAATTTAGAAAATCAAATATAAAATCAGTATTATTTTTTTTAAACATTTTGCTAGGAAATCAGTATTGTTTGAATATATATATGAATGATCTATTAAATATACAGTTATTTTAAAGTAGAAAGTATGTCTAAGCATATTTTTTCAAACAAATTAAGTGTTATAATAAAAATAAAAAAATAAAAAAACTAATAAAATATATATTTCTGTATATATCTAATTTTTACTATTATTTAAAATAATAACTAAATTTTGCTAATATTCCATAATATCCATCAAGACATTATTAAATACCTATTTTATGTTATTGAGAAAATTTAACTCTATC
Organism: Eruca vesicaria subsp. sativa; assembly: GCA_932364175.1. Taxonomy (NCBI): domain Eukaryota; kingdom Viridiplantae; phylum Streptophyta; class Magnoliopsida; order Brassicales; family Brassicaceae; genus Eruca; species Eruca vesicaria. The sequence goes on from CAKOAT010097489.1 coordinate 24,674, forward strand.
TAATTCGTCAACAACAACCAAAATATTTTTTTTAAACTTTTCATATTACTTTCGTCGTTTAACAGTTAATTAATAATGACTAAAACATATTTGTTCTCAAAGAAGTAATCTTTTGCAAAATAAATAAAGACATTAACACTGGAAGAGCACATTGATGGAGGTCTTTTATAATAGTAATCTGATACTCAAGTTAGAAAACACATAAAAGAAAGAAACACCACGAGCATAGAAGGCTGTTAACCAGAAAGAAAAAAGTTAGAAAATGGAAAAGAAAATAGTGTTTGGATCACACAATTGGAACTTCAATGAACAGTCTCTCAGATTTGACCTTATATACTAATATAAATAGAAGTAATTGTTTTTTTTTTTGAATAGTAAATAGAAGTAATTGTCGCATAAATATATGACAATCACGATTCTTTCTCCTGATTTTTTTGTTCTTGTTTAACACATGTAAAGAAATTTGAAATACACCTATCATAAAACTTCGCATAAAACACCACCAATCTGAACAACAATGTTTTTGCTTCTACTGACGACCTTATCCAAGTTTCTATTTCAGTAAAGTTTCCATTTCTGAAAAAAAATTGGAAGCTTTATTTCGAGAGATTCAATCTAAACTTTGAATTCCCATGTTCTAGTTAGCTGCATCTTTTCGTTGATTATTTCCAACCAACCAGTGGCAAATGTGAAGAAAACTATGTAACATCTACTAGTGTATAACTACTACAATAGATAATCTAGTTTTGAAGCATGTTCTATTTTTTATGAGTCGAGTTTGACTGGAATCATGCATACTTTTATTTTATTCCTTATTTAAACCGAAGATAGGGATTTAGAGGATCAACCGTTGACTGATATTGTTGATGTTAAGAGAGTGATATATATAAGTATACATATGGTATTAGATTTGTCTGCCGGATAACAGGAGGGACATGCATCGGTCAACATTTTGTGTGGAGATTGCGAGGATAATGGGAGGGACTTGTGTACCACACATGAGCATGTTAGAGTACATGGAGGGATTTCATTATTACCCATATTTTAACATACATGGAGGGACTTCTGCATCATGTATGAGCTGCAGGAGTACGTGGAGGGACTCTTGTACTACGTAGCAATGTACTGGTTGTCATTGCATTGCGTGTTTTGTATGGTAAATATGCACGGTATCTATTATATTAGGGCTAGACTCCCATTTTCAGAGTTCTAAATTTGAACTAGTGGTTTGCATGTTTATCATCCAATATCTTATTGATTGACTTCCATGTTACTTACCCTTTCTTCTTCCTTTGAAGGTGAGCAATGAGCATGATGAGTAGTTGGATTACCAAAGGGTTTATGTGTTGAGATTGTCACTATCTTATCTCAGATTTATATTATTTTTGATGGGTTTATTTCAGTTACTGGTATACAAATATTTTCTTCCGTTTTTATTTTATCAAACATTTCAACATTATATTCAGTTTATATAATTTAGTTAATTTCAAATTCTCAAAAAATATGAGATATGTGTTATATCTTCTTTGTTACGCTCTCACAGTTGCCTATATATGGTATAAGATTTGAGGCATTGGCCTCAGGCCCCTTTCATATTAGAAAATTTTAGGACTTTAAATTTACAAATTCATAAACAAAATGTTAATATTACTGAAAACGATGTTTTCTTTTTTATAATTCAAATTCAAACATTCATCGCTATTTTTATTTATTATTGTGGACACTCACTATCTTTTTAATGTTGGAACTTTTTATATATATATATTAAAAAACAATTTCCCACAAAAAAATTAGCCCTTGCCTTTAGAAGTTTGTATGATTTTTCTTTCATATAATAATTTTAAAATCCAACGTAACTAAATAGTAAATACTTTTATTTACCTTTTATATTAAAAGTTATTATTACACTAATATTATTATTTGTGGTATTTTTTAAATAAAAAATTGTCTTAGGCCCAAATACTCTAGGCACGACACTGCGCTCTCATCAAACATTGTATAAACTTACATCTAATTTCATAGGTCTTGTATCTTGCCACTTAAGATATTTTTAGAAAACTATAAAAAAAAATTTTCAGAATGCTTTTTTTTTTTTTTAATTTGTGGTTTTATCAATAAACTTCTCATATTAATACCGAAAATAATTGAGTTTGGTAATTATTATTTTAATATCGAATTTACAACGTTTTTGCATCTCCAAATAACAACTTAAAGACGAATAAGCATTGAAAATAACAGTTTATAACTAAATAATGTTAATTGTCATGTTTTTTGTTTGGTACGATATATGTTGTTTGTCGATTTGCTCTTAACATTTCTTTATTATGACAAAATAATATAATCAATAGCTGTTGTAAAAGAAGACCATATTACTTATAAAATTTCCAAAGTGGCATTACTTATTTTATATCGGAAGTTGAATTAGCGATTTCCACGTACGTCTACCAATAGTTTTATTTAAGTGAGAGATGTGAAACGTGATAAATCCTTTTGTATATTAATTTCTATGATCTCAGTGAAATGAAAAATGTCATTTCTTATAATAACCACTAGACTAAGATCTACGTATTACGCAGAAAAAAAATTATATATACAAAAATATTTTATGTATCATTATTTATTTTCTCTTCTTTTACATATTATAAAATAATAAATATATATATTAAATAATTGAGAAATCAATAACAATTATGTAATAATTAAATTAACGCGGCCACATAAATTTAAACAATGACTCTTGTTTATTTACAAAATAAATCTGAACAATCAATTTTATATATTTTATATGATATATAGTTAAATTTAAATAATATGAATATATATATATAGTATATATTTAATTTGGATATCTATTAAATGAACTTCATACTCATATATTTCTATGATAATTTATATATATTTTAATAACAAATTTTAACAACTATTTTAAATCATTGATAATTTTTTTAATGTAAAACGTTTAATATTAACATTAATTCATATAAATTCTGCCACTGATCATAAAGGTATTTCAAACAAACAATCAAGCTTTAGTTTATTTTTTTTTCTGAAAACAATTAAAGCTTTAGGAAAACTCGATCATGGAGTTTTGGTGGAAAAACATGCTTTGTATTTTGGGTGGAATAACTCCTTTTTCAGTTTTGGCAGAAAATCCTGTTTTAAATGAGAAATAAAAATTTACAGTTTTGGAAAGAAAATACGAATTTGTGGGTTTTGCAGAAAACATAGTTTTGCCATTTGTGCGGGTAAACACAATTTTATAGTTTTGACGGAATAATCTTTTTATACAGTTTTGACAGAAAAATATATTTTATAGTTTGTTGGGAAAACATGATTAAATTTGTTTTATCAAAAAGTTTATATATATGGGATTCAGGTTAGATTTGGTTTATTAAAATTAAATTAGATACATGAGAAAAATAAGTAAAACTTGGTCTAGTAAAATTGGTTTACAGATTTGGAACTTGCGGTTGGAGGGAACCAGATGAGTAAATGTGGTAGTTGAGATACTTCAGGAACTTGAAGATTTGGATGTTGGTCATCTGCAGTTGGAAGTAAACTCCGTCACAAAAGCTGTTGTACAAGAGGCTGGTTCTAAAGAGGTGAGATTGATTAATTAGAAGCGTAGTATTGAAGCTTTTGTGTTTAATGGGGGAACAACATAATTGGTCATTGTCCAACAGGTGCTCTCAAATTCTGAGTATGGACAACAATTCAAGGTTGCATACGAGTGCTCATGTAATTCAGATACTTGATATAAAAAAAATCATATGTTGTTCTGAAGTTTCTTCATCCAATATGGAAGGTGAGAGACGTCAGTCTTGGGCAGGCATGGGCATTCGGAGTCCTATTCAGGTTTTTGGTTTTTATCCAATCGGATCTCTGTTCTTTGGGTTTATCAAAATCAGCCCCATGCAGATTATTTGATAGTTTGGTTTGAGATCGGTTCGGGTTCTATCGGGTTCGGATCGGGGTTAGTAAATCTTTAAAGAACCGGTACAACCCGTTACATTTTCGGATTCAGGTCCCAATCGGTTCTTTGGTTTAAAAATACTTGATTTGTACCTACTTTGTAACCAAAACATAAGTAAAATCGGTTCTTCGGATTTAAAGAACCTAATGTGTAACTATTTTGTAACCAAAACATAAGTAAAATTGATTCAAAAATAAGAAAGAAACATCAAACTTGATCATTCAAAACTAAATGAAAGGTAAACATAGTTATTAATAGAAATAAAACCACATAAGTGAAAGAATAAAACGAAAACCAAGTTCTTAAAAGAGAAACATTATTCAATAATAACAAAATCTTAGTCTAAAATTTCAAGTTTCAACCGCCACCTTCAACCATCAACCTTCATGTAATAGATAACTATTTTAGATGTTTAATAATATCTTAAAATATTTTCGATATATATATTAGGAATTAAGCTTATGTTCGATACACATTCTTATTTTAAAAATTGAATGTTTCGGGTTCTATCGGATATCCATTTAATTTCGGGTTTGATTCGGATAATACCCATAACCCAAAATACCATAAAACAAAATCCATTCATGGTATTTAAATTGGATTCGTACTGGTTCGGATTCATTTTTATCGGACCGGGTCTTCTGGTTCGGTTTATTTACCCAGCCCTAGCCTTGGGGAGACATAAAAGCGGCTTCAATAGTCACTTTGACATCCTATGGATGTTGATGGGGGAATTTAACGCTATACTTGCTTCTAGTGAACATTAAAGATTGTTCGTGGAGCATCCAATGCTCTATTTCATTTTCGGGTTTTGTAGCCTCTTCAACAAGAAACTGAAGCTTCTAAAATTTTAGATGAGAGCTAATCAGTTTCTAAAATTTTAGATGAGAGCTATTAATAAGACACATTGCGGGGATCTTCCTAATCACACTAAACAAGTAAATGAAGTGTTATGTGTCTATCAAAACCAAGGTATGGCAGATCCTAATCCTCTCACTTTTTCTGCAGCGGCAGTCACTTCTGATAGATGGAAGAAATTAGCTAGCATTGAAGAGAAATTTTTGGAGACAGAAATCTTGTATCATATTACTGCAAATTGGAGATCATAACACAACATTCTTCGAAAGAGCAATTTAAACTCGGACTTCAAAAAGTGCAATTGGAATGCTTATAATGAACAATGAAGAGACACAACATATTCAGACATATGTATTTCACTTCCAAAGGTTTTTGGAATCATAAGAACATGGTAGAGATGATATACCTCTTTCGAAAATCAAAAGCTTACTGAGTTATTGCTGCCCATTCTAGGAAGCATCTCATCTTGTTGCTCCTGTTTTAGCAAGCAAAAAGAGATCCATTCTGCTCTGCATTCTCTTCCTGATGATAAGGTATCAGGTCCAGATGGTTACACCAAGGACTACTTTGTTGCAGTGTGGCCAATCATAAGGAAGGGCTGTCTTATCCCAAAAAATTACCCAGTTTATGAAAAATTATCAACATATAGCTGATGTAATCTTTCGTTCAAGGTTATCTTAGCGAACCGGCTGAAAGATTTACTACTTAAAGCCTTTGAAGTCAATCAGCGTGCTTTCAAAAAAGGTAAACTCTTGCTGGAGAATGTCTTACTAGCATCAAAGCTTGTTAATGGATACCATAAAAAGACGAAGTTGAAGATATGTATCCAAAGTGTTTGATATTTTCAAATGGTCTTTCATCACCATTGTGCTTAAGCAAATGTGACTGCCTAGTTAGTTTATCCATTGGTCAAGATTTGTATCTCCCCTACCTCATTTTCTATTTCAGTCAATGGGAATCTAGAAGGTTCTTCATGAGTGCAAGGGGAATAATAGAAGGTTTCTCGTTATCACCTTATCAATATGTGATCCTGAATGATGTTCTTTCCAAGTTGTTAAATCAAGCGGCATCCGCAATGTAGAGCTGTCTAGATGACCCATCTAAGTTTAGCAGATGACATTTTTATCTTCACAGATGACTCAGTGTGTTTTCTAAGAGGTTTAATGGATGTTATGGGAAGAATTGCTATGATTTCTGGTCTACATATCAATGCAACGAAGTCTTCATTATATGCCTAGCTGTAACACAACAGATCTTCTCGAGGAGGCAGGAAGCCTTATTCTTCAGTATTTGGAGCGGCCTTTGACGACAAAATATCTTTCCATGCAAGAATATGAGGCTTTAATAGATAAAATAAGAAAAAAGAATACGACCTTGGACTAATGAGAGTTTGCCATTTGCTAGGAGGTTGCAATTGATCAAGTCTGTCATCTTTAGCATTTTAACTTCTATAGTTCAGACTTTATATTATCAATGCGTTGCCTTGACACAGTGGGGAGTCTCTGTAGTGGGTTCTTTTGGTCAGAGTGACCAAATAAAGCACATAAAGCCAAGGTTAAATACGATAACTTGTTTTATCCTAAAAAGAAGAAGGGCTGATCAGCTTGCGACGGCTCAGGGATTCAGCTAGGACGTTTGCTCTTTGTCTTATCTAACGTTTTTTCTTTTTATCAGGTTCTTTATGGGTCTCCTAGGTCTATCACTATTTTTTGAAACAAAGCTATTTTTGGATGCTAAGGATGAAATGAAGAGATCTTGTATTTGAAGAAAGCTACTAAAGCTGAGGTAATTAGCTTATCCTTTTTCAGGGGAGATAGGGAATGGACGAAAAGATTTTTTTTTGGTTTGATGATTGGGTACAAATTGGAAAACGTACGTAATGATATTATAGGTGTTATTGGTACTTGGTATCTTAGTCTTGAGTCTAGTGCTCTGGTCTATGTGCAGGAACAGTAGCAGGTAGGGGACAAATGAGTCAGCAGTTTCCAGCCTTACATACCAAGATTCAAGACGAATCAGTTTCTTGCCAAGAATTTGGGGAGGATGTAATTCTTTGGAGACATCCAAATGACAATTATAAGGATCATTTCACAGCGGTACACATGTGAAACCAAAATTCACACTGTCGATTTTTGTGTATGGAGGAAAGTAAAGAAAACCCTATTTTCCTTGCGGTCCAGATTTTCTCCGAGAGCCAACGCCAAATGACCAAATAAATGAGGAAAATATAGAAAGATAGCAAAACAAGTTTAAGAAAAGTAAATCTTTATTTCGAATCCACGTAGGAGCGTTGCAATCATTATAAAAGATTATAAAAGCTTTAGCCGCAAGATCTGTCGGCGAGTTTCCTAGTTCTAGCCACTTAAAACCTTAAAAATAATTGAGTCACAGCATGATAACAAAAGAAGATGTAGATACAAAAAATGTTTTGACTGATTTCGGACTGGACCTTATGAAAGGCTGCCTCCCTTCGAGGATCAAGCCGAACGTAGTTTAGTTAAATAGTTTGCGCAAGAGATTGAACTGCCTTTACGAGTTCGTATAGTAATCGAGTGCAATACATAAAAAACCAAGCATGTCGAGAATAGTGCCTAAGGTTCCTAAGTGCTAAGTTTTATNAAAAATGTTTTGACTGATTTCGGACTGGACCTTATGAAAGGCTGCCTCCCTTCGAGGATCAAGCCGAACGTAGTTTAGTTAAATAGTTTGCGCAAGAGATTGAACTGCCTTTACGAGTTCGTATAGTAATCGAGTGCAATACATAAAAAACCAAGCATGTCGAGAATAGTGCCTAAGGTTCCTAAGTGCTAAGTTTTATTCTGTGTTTTTTTCTGTGAAAAAGTTCTCCTTGCGTCTCTCGCCTCGGTATCCTTTATATACTCTTCCTATGTTGGTTTGCCCATTCCTTTTCTGCCCCTGGTCGATTCTTTCCTCTCGTGGAAATATTCCATTTTTCTTGATGTTCATGATTATCCTTCGAAACTTGACAATTATCTTCTTTCACGAATATTTGATAAACCGTCTTAGTAGTTTTGAGCTCATTCTCATCCAAATTTGTAAGTGGGCCTTTGTCGCGTTTAGGTCTTTTCTAGCCGTTTTTCGACTAAAATGTTTTACGATTTTTTCTTCCGTATGATGTCGTTTTTACGAAATAATGAAAACCAATTGTATATTCGAGACAAATATGGTGTTATGTTAATCGTCATCATATTATACGATTGATCATATGAGAAAATAAGTCTTTGTTAATTTTATCATAAAGTTTCTACGGTAATTCCAAGTTTAATTGAGGCTCGAAGAGGAAAGCTTGTCGCCTGATGGCGAGTTGAATGAGACTGATCCTACTAGCCTGATGGCGAGTTGGACGTGGTCGTTCCTACTCGCATGTTGGCGAGTTGGACGGGCCTGATCCTACTCGACTGATGGCGAGTTGGACGTGGTCAGTCCTGCTCGTTCGATGGCGAGTTGGATGAGACTGATCCTACTTGACTGATGGCGTGTTGGATGTGGTCGGTCTTTCTCGCCTGAGGGCGAGTTGGAAGTGGCCGGTCCTACCCACCTGATGGCAAGTTGTACATTATCTTCCCTACTCGCCTGATGACAAGTTGAACAAGCCTGATCCTACTAACCTGATGGCGAGTTTGACGTGGTCGGTCCTACTCGCCTGAGGGCGAGTTGGATGTGGTCGGTTCTACTCGCCTGATAGCAAGTTGGATATGGTCTGACCTACTCGCCTAATGGCAAGTAAGAGAGGGTGAGTAGGAGAGGACGAGTAAGAGAGTTGTGGTCGCCTGATGGCGAGTTGGAACTAGCATGATGGCGAGTTGGAACTAGCGTTATAGCGAGTTGGAACTAGCTTGATGGTGAGTTGAAACTAGCCTACTAGCGAGCTGGAACTAGCCTGATGGCGAGTTGGGACGAGCCTGATTGCGAGTTGGAACTAGTCTGGTGGAGTTTAAAACTAGCTTTCTGGGGAGGCGGGTCTTCATTTATCATAAACACCTTCCACAAGAACGTTTTTCTGATATTTTCATGCTTGAAAGAAATTCTTTTATCCCTTGTCTGGGATTAAATATATGAAGTTCATTCTTGTATCCTTATGCAAATTGGTTTGGCTTATGCCGTATAGTTTCTTTGACATTTCCAGCTCATATTTGTTTAAGGCACAATTTCTCAGAGTATTTTAGCCGTTGATTTCATCATGACCATATTTGACCCCAACAGTTGGCCCCCCAGCTCGTAAGATTTTACATGTAATTTCTTGGGAGGTAGTGATTGGCGTGTTAGGTGGCATCAATGGCTAAAAAGGTCTGTTGGCAAAACCAGTTTTTTCTGAAAGCTGATAATATTGGGGCTGTGCCTTGTGAAGGCTGCCTATGTATCCTTGTTGAAGGGATCAAGCCTTTCGTAGTTCTTTTTCGAGTTAAGACTCTTACGACATGTTTTCCATTGAGACATTTACGGTATAGTTGTGTGTCGTGTAGAGATTATTAGAGCATGTTTCTGCCAATGGCATTTTGCATTGGACCTTTGTCAGTCTCGAGACTGGCCTTGTAGGCTGTTTTCTTTGGATTTATGAAGTACTGGATTATCTCCTTTTAAAAATGTTTAGAGTAGCCATATGCAGAGATGAGAGAAATAATTTGAGTTGTCAGAAATAGTTTGAGTTGTCATCTCATTTCTAACGCCCAACAGATCGTGATACTTGTCATTGTGTAAGATGAGAATACTCCAATGCTTGTGTTCGAGAAGTCTCATAAACACATATTTTGGAATCTCGTATCGGGTTTGATACAATTCCTTGAGATGTTTGAGACCAGTGTGCTCAGTTTAGGGCAAGACCTAGGCCTAGTAACGGTTTAGGGTTTGCGCTGCATGTTTTGGCTTGCGTTACCCGTTGTGTTTTAACTGATTTCCTCTCAATATTGAATTTCTCGGCTTATATGACTTGCACTGGTAGGGAAGTGCTGACCAGAATTTTGGATTTCTTTTAAAGCGTGCTATTCTTCTTGTGTCAGTTGTCTGAGAGCTCACTCTATGGGAGGAGATGGTTTAATCTGTGATCAGCAACAAACTTGATGGTAGATGTTACCGTTTTGAATCTTCGCGAAGGATACGTGTTTGATAAGTGTTAAGTGATGGGATGGAGTGGTGGTCGCTAAAATGTTTGACTCGGCATAAAGGTTGTGTCCGAACAGATATTCGAGGACGTTGTATGTCAAGGATTAGACCATGACACTTTTGAGCTGACATTAAGGCCATGTTAGTTTATGATTTTCCTTAAATGGGATGCCGATTTATGGTTTGGACTTTACGGGAAAGCATAGTTGGCCGAGGGCCAAAGATTGTTTGTCGAGATTGATAGGCCAGGTATGCCAAAATTTTCCGTGTTAAGACAGCCCATGGTACTAGAAAATGATTTTTCACTATAGGTTTTCATTATCCGATGAATGTTTCGTATAATGCTTCCCTTAGTCGTATGAAAACTGTTTCATTTTTTATACGAAAAAACACTTCTTCATAAAACTTGTTATGTTTATTTTCGAAAGTTGATTTGGATGACTTGATTTGATTGTACGAAGGATTTTTAAGTTTTAGAAGAAGGGCTTCTCATAGAAGTAAATGGAGAGTGTTTCTCGAAGATTTCTCGTGATGTTTGCAAGTGAGGACTAGGTTTTCCCCATTCGTGTTTTCTTATTGCAAAGTCGTTTTGCATGATATCGATCTTGTTTATCCACAGACTATTTCATATAAATTTTTTAGTTATATGAAAGTAATGGGTGACCAGTGGCGTTGTATGGGGATGTCAAAGTAGCGATGCTTCCGCAGATTTTTCTAGAAATGTTTCCGCTTTGATTTTGATCATTTGGTGGAAGTTTCTTGGTGTCACTCATGGAGTTTTACCGAAGGTTATTTGTCTACGATCTATTCGCAAAACGTTTTCGAAAGGTTTCTTGGGCGGAACAAATCGGTTAATCAGCGGTAGATCTAGTCAATGAGCAGGAGAAAGCGTTTTCTTTTTTTTTTTGTGCTTGCTGCTACATGTGTTCTCAATTTTTCTTTATTGCAAATGTTTTTTGATGCTTGCCTCACTTGGTTCAACAGAAAGTGAGAGCAATGCTTTGATGCTTGAAGTGTTCTCGGCTAATCGCCGAGTTTCATTCTGATGCTGGTACATATTTTCTTAACGCATGACTGCGACAAGAGATGCTGTATAGTCCTAGAGATTAAGTGCATGAAGGTTTGGATATGAATCTAGCGTTTAGACGAAACTTAGATTATCATTTGCTTTTGGGACGATATTTATGAAGCATCGCATTGTCTGAAATTCTTTCTGCCTACTGCTGCGAGAGTTTGCTTTGTCTAAAGCGTTTTTTTATGCCGAGGAAAAACAATTTTGAAGTATGGAAGTATATGAGAATAATATAAGTACCTACTCCCACCCTTTTTTACAAAAGAAAACGGCTTAACCAGTACTTTGAAGGGTTGTGTATGTTTCTCCTTTCGAGGATTGGGATGATCGACAATCTAGGTTTATTTAAAGACGACGTTGGGATTGTGATTTGGTTGTTTTCGGGTTGACCAATTGGAATATGTCAGTTTTAAGAAAATTTCTAAGAAAGAATCGGTTTTAAGACGAAGCTTGTGTCTCTAGTCCTTTCTTTCCTTAGTAAGCGAGCTGAGTATGCGTGGTGATCGTTTCTCGGTTTTTCGAGTGTTTAGATCGGTTTGTAAGATCTGCCTGACCAGTTAAGGAAAAACAGATCAAGATAGGTAAAATCGTCTAAGACTTAGTTCACTAGACTATCCACCTAGATTCTAAGTTCCCTATATTTTAAAGCAATCTAGAAAGCATTTTTATTTCTTAGTACCTTCTACTAAAACTTCAAGTTTGACTTTGAAAATTTTTAAGTCGGATATACCTTAGTTTTCTCGGAGATTCAGTTTTGTCTTTTCTCCGTTTTGCTTGCGGTTTTTTTTGGTAATCCATATTTTTCCAACCCGGGTTTCAGTCTCTGAATCATTGGTTTTATGAAAACGAACAAGTATCTCGTTGAAAGCCTATTGGCGTTTTAGTAATAGCTGTTGGCGACGAGGAAGGCATGTTGGGTGATGAGGTTTTGGTGAGAGAGAACGGTGAGACCGTGGAGAGTGCAGATGGGCGAAGTTCACTTCCTAGATCGCAATTCATATCTTTCCTTCCCCTAGAGTCTTTTTGTATGATCTTTGTTTGATTTTCTGAAGGTTGTATTGTTAAATAGTGTATTGTTTAATTTTACGAATGATGTTTAGTAAAAATGATGTAGGGCTTAATCTAGGTTATTCTGCAAAACATTATTGAGTTTAGGTTTATAAAAGACATTTCGTAAAAAGTTGCCGAGTTTATTTTTTCGAAGGTTATTCAAAAAATGTTATTGAGTTTAATGTGACGAATGTTGTTTCATAGATATGTTTTAGAGTTTGGCTATACAAGAGACGTTTTTCAGGAAACTTACGTTTTGCAGCTGTTCCACTAATTTAGTTTCTGAGTTTTATATCAGAGACTATAGCTGAGATGGGCTTAATTAACGCGACTGAACTTAATCATAAAATTTTCCCGTTTCCGTAGGATTGGTCTGAGGAAGTTTTGAGTAGTTTTTTCAAAGTAATCTTAGGTGACAATCATCAAGAATGCACTGAGTATGTTAGAAGTGTAGCTTGATTTTTTTTACGAAATATTAGGTTTCAGAAAACGTTTTAGTAGTGAGGTATACGATCTCTCGTTGTGCTTACGATAGTCTTCGTCAGCCATTTAGGTTTTGTTGGTGTCAAAATCGGTCACAACGGAATCAATGGGAAAAAGTCTCCGCAAAAATATAAAAGAAATCGTTTTATAAAACTCGAAGAATCTTTTTATAAAACTCGAAGAATTGTTTTATAAAACTCGAGAATCGTTTTATAAAACTCGAGAAACGTTTTATAAAACTAGAAGAATCGTTTTATAAAACTCAAAGAATCGTTTTATAAAACTCGAGAATCGTTTTATAAAACTCGAAGAATCGTTTTGTAAAACTCAAAGAATCGTTTTATACAATTCGAAAATTGTTTTATAAAACTCGAAGAATCGTTTTATAAAACTCGAAGAATCGTTTTATAAAACTCGAGAATTGTTTTATAAGACTCGAGAATCGTTTTATAAAACTCGAAGAATCGTTTTATAAGTCTCGAGAATCATTTTATAAAACTCGAAGAATCGTTTTATAAAACTCGAGAATCGTTTTATAAAACACGAAGAATCGTTTTATAAAACTCGAGAATCGTTTTATAAAACTCGGAGAATCGTCTTATAAAACTCGAGAATCGTTTTATAAAACTCGAAGCATCGTTTTATAAAATTAGAAGAATCATTTTATAAAACTCGAGGATCGTTTTATAAAACTCGAAGAATCGTTCTATAAAACTCGAGATTCGTTTTATAAAACTCGAAGAATCGTTTTATAAAACTCGAAGAATCGTTTTATAAAACTCGAGAATCGTTTATAAAACTCGAAGAATCGTTTTATAAAACTCGAAGAATCATTTTACAAAACCGCGAAAAACCGAAACCGCCTTAAAACGCGAACTAGCTTCGTCCCGGCTAGTTCGCCCAACGGCGAACTAGCCACGTCCCGGGTACTTCGCCGTTGGGTGAACTAACTGGCGCTGACTTTGCCCCACAGGTTCTTATCGCCTAGTTCGCCCAACGGCGAACTAAGCCAAGCCGGCCTAGTTCACCGTTGGGCGAACAAGCCTCGTCCCGACTAGTTCGCTCAACGGCGAACTAAGAGGTACTGACTTTGCCCCACAGGTTCTTATCGCCTAGTTCGTCATATGGCGACCTGGCCAAGCTGAACTAGCTCGCCGTACGTCGAGCCGAACATCCCGAGCCTCGATCTCCCACATCCTTGATTCAAGGCATACGTCCTTCGATACGATCGTATTCCGAATCACGGTCGAAATTTCTCCCGTTTCGTCTCGATCCGTCCTATCGTTCGAGTTTTACGATAAAAACCGTAAAACTTTATTTTCTCGAAAAGAACTCGTGGAAATCATATAAAACGGCAACGGTTAAACGAAACACCGAATATTGCCTAAACTATACGATTTATTTGAGATTTTTCGTAAAAATCGTACAAAACGCGTTTTTAATAAAACCCCGAGTAAATCGGAGAAAACGGCAACGATTAATCGAAACATCAAACATTGCTTAGCTTTATGATTAACTCGAGAAACTTATCTAAAAACGGCATCGTATCAGGAAACGATCTCGTCTAAAGTCGTAAAACGGATTTATCCCAAAACGGCTCGGAAAGTCATAAAACGCGATAACAGCCACTCGCGACTTTAAACGAAGTCCAACCCGAAGATACGACGATGTTTTGGCGATTTACTCGCAGAAAAAAGATAAATGTCAAACTTGAAGATAAATGTCAAGTTTGAGGATAAATAGAAGATTTCCGCGGGAAAAAAGGAAAGATCGATATAAATGGAAGATTCCCTTTAAACTCGATTCTGGGCGAAATGGAAAGACTAAACCGCCTAGGAAGGGAGTATATAAGCAAGAGGCATAGGGCAGAAGCAAAGGGACGAAATCCAGAGCTCTCATCTGAGACTTTTACAACTTTTCTATACTTAGAATTTTCCGCACTTAGAAACTTAGGCTTTTTCTCGACAAGTTCGGTTTCTATGACTGGCGCTCAATTACTAGACGAACTCACCCAGGCAGGTCGATCTCTGCTCCAGCTCTACCAACTGAATTACGTTCGACTTGATCCTCGAAATGGGTACGTAGGCAGCCTTTCGTAAGGTTCACTCCGAAATCAATCAAACCTTTTTTCCTATCTTTTTCCGTCTTTCGTTATCGAGCTGCGACTCGACTAGATCTAGGGTTTTATGTTTGTAACTCGCTGATGGCCCCTGCGGCCAAAGCCCTTTTAATTCCTTGTAATGATCGCAAAGTTCTTACGCGAATCGGAAATAAGATCGACTTTTTTTATAAATTTTTTTTATTGTGTTTTTCATATTTTTCCGCATTTATTTGGTTACATGTCGTTGGCTTTCGCAGAGATCCGGTTCCTCTGGAAATTTAGGGTTTTCCTAAGTTTCCTTATTTAACGGAAATTGACAAGTGTGAATTTCGGTTCCTACAGTTTGGCGCTAGAAGGAGGGGGGTCGGATTACTCTTACTCATAGCCGTAAAACGCTTGACCAAAACGATGTCTGGATGTATGAAAGACAAAGTCGCAACTCGCAAAAACGCTGGTTAAACAACTCCAGCAGCGACTACTCGTACAGCCAACGCACACGCAAACGCTGTAGCACTCAACAAAATCGAAAACCTAATCGCGACTCTTCGCCACGGGAAGAGCAAAAAAACAAGCTCACGATTTCTATCTCAGATCACTAAGGGCAACGATAAAATCTATCAAACCCCATAGTGTTTTTCTTATTTCCGAGTTGGACAAATCTCACGGGTTGAGCAAAAGACGTTTTCCGAGAACTTTTCGGAAAAATAAAACTTGCTCTCCCAGAAACCGCAGAACAAACCGTAAGTTACTCGCGAAATAAATCCTAGGTTACTCGTGGAAAAACCCTAGGCTGTTCGCGGTAAAATCTTTAGGTAACTCGCGCAAAAACGTAGGTTATTCGCGGCAAAACCCTATGTTACTCACGGAAAAACCATAGGTTATTTGCGACAAAACCCTAGGTTGCTCGCGGAAGAACCTTAGGCTACTCGCAGAATCGGGCAATACTATTCAGCCGAAAAGACGGTGAGTTGGCCAAGCAACCTAGCTTGCCATCTTGGCGAGCTGACCGGCTTTCCACCTCGTCCTAGAGGCACTGACTTTTCCCCGAGGGTCCGAACAATCCAACTCATAGCTATGGTGAGCCGGACCGTACTCTAAACATTAATCGCACTGCTTTTTGTTTCGTCTCAATCAAAGTTTTCGTTGAGATTTTACAACGAAAACAAGATAGCTTGATGAATCGGGACTGTGCCCGCCGACTCACATTTAGGCAAGTTGGACAAGCTCGACGGATCGAAACATCTCCATCTCGATCGGACTTTCCATTGAGATTCTACGACGAAAACAAGTCAACTCGACGAATCGAGATCACCCGTGCCAAGCGTCTTAGCTCGCCATACGGCGAGCTGAACCAAGCGCCTAGCTCGCCCAAGAGACGCTGACTTAGCCCAAGGGTTCTTACCACCCAGATCTCCACACGGCGAGCTGAAAGAGTTCACCCGACTTGTCCTACGTCGAGATGAACCAATCCTCGAGTTTCTCTCTCGAGTCTTGATCGCGCTGATTCTCGTTTCGTCTCAGTCGGAATTTCCATCGTGATTTTTACGATAAACCGCGAAGACTTGTTTCTTCGTATAATTCCGAATCAATCGTCTAAAACGGCAACGGTTGACTTAACACCAAAGTTGCCTAAGCTATACGAGAAATCTGAATTCTCTGAACCCAATCCGGTTTTACGAAACTCTGCCACGCTAAGTCGAAAACATCCAATACTCTGATGGTTAAGTCTTCTCCCCGCTCCGATACTCTTGCTGGTAATTTGTCGAAGACCGGTAAGTGAAAAGACGAAGAGCAAAGAATAGACGATCCCAAATCATCAATGAAACTAAGAAAGAAGGAGCTAGAGACGCTGACGTCATCTTAAAACCGACTCGCTCCTAGAAATTTTCGTAAACCAGACATACTCCAAGTCATCGCCAATCTACCACAGTCTTTAACCAACCCGGATCGTCGCATCATCCGCATCCTTCAAAGGAAACTTGTCTTTTTTCTTTTCGTCGAATATTTTCCCTCGCGTCGAGAAAACGCTTTCTATAAAGCAAACTCTCGCCAAAACAAGCAGAAAGATATTCGGACAATGCGACGCCTCGTCAAAATCATCCCAAAAGAAAACGACAATCTAAGAACCGTCTAAACGCTAAAGAATGATTCAAACCGTCTGGGAAATAATCTCGAGGACTATACAGCATCTCTCGTTGCAATCATGCGGTTAGAAAATCTCTGCGAAACTTCAGAGCGAAACTCGATGATTTGCCGAAGTCATAAAGATTTTCTCAAAATTGATAAAACAAGTATAAGAATCGAAATCTTTAGGCATCAAAGCATTGATCTCATTTTCCGTCAAACCAAGTGAGTCACGGAATAATGTCAAGAATATTTGCGGCGAAAGGAAAATCGAGAACACAAAGCAGCAATAGAGAACACGTCCTCCCTCCTCCACGACTGATCCTATTGCTGATTATGTGATTCATTCTGTCCGAGAAACCTGCTAACACATTTTGCGACTAAATCTCGGTGAAATAAATTTTGGTAAAACTCCGCGAGTGACTCCGAAAAAACCATCACCGAAGAATCAAAAACTAAGCGGAAAGGTTTCTCGAAAAATCTGCGGAAACATTGTTAACCCAATGCGTCGTGTCGATTACTAAATTCATCGCCCGTTGCTTACGCGAGAAATCCTTCGTATAGTTAGGATCATGTCATAACGAAGTAACTTTCAAAGTAAACGTAACAGGTTTTGCGAAAAGTACTTTCCTTTTAGCGAAAACCAAGCTATACGATCCGGCACTGGGCGGCAATTCTAAACTTTGCTTCCTCGCGCCACAATCTGAAAGATCTCACTCTTTCGCCCTTCGGTTCACGAGCATCCGCTCTCATTCCTCCCGATTACATTCCAGAATGAAACCGCCCCGCAAACGACTCCGCACGAGCTCTACATCGAGCTTCTTAGGCTCTGTCTCCCTCTATAACCTCGGGCATACTTGGCATATCAAGCTCGAGAACCGCTACTTGGCTATTGTCCGATCACGCTTCACTTCAATGCCAAGTTTACAAACCGACTCGACCTTTTCGATAGCACGAAAGTGTCGTGGTCTAATCCTCTACCAAATACGACTTTGGCTGTGCGGCTGAACAAAACCTTCACGCCAAGCCAATACATTCAACGGATAATGCAAACTTGTCGAAAATTGGCGAAGTTCTGTATTCTCGCGATTCACTCTATTTCCGAAGCAAGTTGCCTAAAAAAAGCCGACGTATAAAAAAACACTCGTACCAGAGCTCCTAAAGCCGTATGAATCTCGGAGGGTCAACACTTCACAAAGCACCGTAACGAAAAACGCTTCGTTTTGGGGAAACACGTTATGCGACCTCTCGGTCCTAATTGCTCTAGCACAAATCATAAAACTACCTAACATCCAAACAAGAATGTAAGTTTTAATTCCGAATATCCGCAAACGAACCAAAGTGTTCCTGCAAAGCAAGGTTAAGACAAAACCCTCGCAACACCGCGCAACATCTTCGAGCCCGCAAACATTCCGAACACGAAACGCGGCATATAAAATAGAAAGCAACTTTCGGCACTGCGAGACGTCGCAGACGCGCGGAGATTAGTTTTTCGACACAAATACCTTCCTCGATAATGTCATTTCTTGGAAGACCTAACAGTCCGTCCGCGACTATAAAATTAGCAAAACTTCTTAACATATGTATCCTTCACGAAGGCCACAACAACGTAAACATCTATCGCCTAAAAAGTTTGTTGCTGATCACAACAAACTCGCAACAGTCCTAAACAAACTTAAGTTATCTCGCAGAGATAGCTCTCGAACACCCGACACAAGGGTAATAGCGCTATAAAAGAAATCCAAACTTTTGGTCAGCACTTCCGGGCAACTTAGAAATTGTTCCCGGTGAGATGCTCGTTTCCAACCAGATGAATCGTATAAGCCAAGAACCTATCACGGATTCTAAATCGGTATGAAATCAGGTTAAAATTGCAACAGGCAAAACGAAAGCT
>CAKOAT010097489.1:43449-60140 GCA_932364175.1 Eruca vesicaria subsp. sativa
GAATCGAGATCCTAAAGGCATGTCTCTTCGTCTATATCTAAACGCTCACTCGATTTACTAAACATCCTAAAACGAGCAAACGAACAAGGCGATACACTAAGGGAAAAAGGAATGCGAGACGACAACTCGCGGACCTCCCTCAATATCAACTCATATTCTTCCCGCTACATTCATACGAATAAAAACACGCTCTTAAAAACGCAAACTGATTTTTAATAAAGCCGCAAAAGCGGCAGGGACTCAAAGCCGCACATGGCCAGTCCGAAAACTATAACGGCCACGCTCGGCCAGACCATACGGCCTACGAGGCTAGTCTCAAGGCCGGAAAAGGTCCAGATGCCATCGACATCAATATGCTCGATAATTCCTACACGACATATAACTAGACCGTAAAGGTCTTGCTAGGAAACATGTCATACGAACCTTAACTCCAAAACGAACTACGAAAGGCTTGATCCCCTCAAAAGGGTACATAGGCAGCCTTCACAAGGCGCAGCCCTAATCTTAAACGCTTTCCGCTCCCTGGAGAGTGGAAAGATCACTTTCAACGGACCTTTCCAACCATTAATTCCGCCTAACTTAACTAAAACTGGCTAACCACTCGCAAGAACCTTGCGCTAAAGGCTCAAGATTCTAGCGAGCTGGGGGGGTTAACTGTTGGTGTCAAAATCGGTCACAACGGAATCAATGGGAAAAAAGTCTCCGCAAAACTATAAAAGAAATCGTTTTATAAAACTCGAAGAATCATTTTATAAAACTCGAAGAATCGTTTTATAAAACGATCTCGTTTTATAAAACTCGAGAATCGTTTTAAAATCTAGAAGAATCGTTTTATAAAACTCAAAGAATCGTTTTATAAAACTCGAGAATCGTTTTATAAAACTCGAGAATCGTTTTATAAAACTCGAAGAAACGTTTTATAAAACTCGAAGAATCGTTTTATAAAACTCGAGAATCGTTTTATAAGACTCGAGAATCGTTTTATAAAACTCGAAGAATCGTTTTATAAATCTCGAGAATCATTTTATAAAACTCGAAGAATCGTTTTATAATACTCGAGAATCGTTTTATAAAACTCGAAGAATCATTTTATAAAACTCGAGAATCGTTTATAAAACTCGGAGAATCGTCTTATAAAACTCGAGAATCGTTTCATAAAACTCGAAGCATCGTTTTATAAAATTAGAAGAATCATTTTATAAAACTCGAAGAACCGTTCTATAAAACTCGAGATTCGTTTTATAAAACTCGAAGAATCAGTTTATAAAACTCGAAGAATCGTTTTATAAAACTCGAAGAATCGTTTTATAAAACTCGAAGAATCATTTTATAAAACTTGAAATCATTACATAAAACTCAAAGAATCGTTTTATAAAACTCGAAGAATCGTTTTAAAAACCGCGAAAAACCAAAACCGCCGTAAAACGCGAACTAGCCTCGTCCCCACAGGTTCTTATCGCCTAGTTCGCCGTTGGGCGAACTAGCTCCGTCCCGGCTAGTTCGCCTAACGGCGAACTAAGCCAAGCCGGCCTAGTTCGCCGTTGGGTGTAGTAGCCTCGTTCCGACTAGTTCGCCCAACGGCGAACTAAGAGGTGCTGACTTTGCCCCACAAGTTCTTATCGCCTAGTTCGCCATATGGCGACCTGGCCAAGTTGAACTAGCTCGCCGTACGTTGAGCCGACCATCCCGAGCCTCGATCTCCCACATCCTTGATTCAAGGTATACGTCCTTCGATACGATCGTATTCCGAATCACGGTCGAAATTTCTCCCGTTTCGTCTCGATCCGTCCTATCGTTCGAGTTTTACGATAAAAACCGTAAAACTTTGTTTTCTCGAAAAGAACTCGAGGAAATCGTATAAAATGGAAACGGTTAAACGAAACACCAAATATTGCCTATACTATACGATTTATTCGAGATTTTTCGTAAAAATCGTACAAAACGCGTTTTTAATAAAACCCCGAGTAAATCGTAGAAAACGGCAACGATTAATCGAAACATCGAACATTGCTTAGCTTTATGATTAACTCGAGAAACTTATCTAAAAACGGCATCGTATCAGGAAACGATCTCGTCTAAAGTCGTAAAACAGATTTATCGCAAAACGGCTCAGTAAGTCATAAAACGCGATAAAAGCCACTCGCGACTTTAAACGAAGTCCAACCCGAAGATACGACGACGTTTTGGCGATTTACTCGCAGAAAGAAGATAAATGTCAAACTTGAAGATAAATGTCAAGTTTGAGGATAAATAGAAGATTTCCGCGGGAAAAAAAGGAAAGATCGAGATATATGGAAGATTCCCATTAAACTCGAATCTGGGCGAAATGGAAAGACTAAACCGCCTAGGAAGGGAGTATATAAGCAAGAGGCATAGGGAAGAAGCAAAGGGACGAAATCCAGAGCTCTCATCTGAGACTTTTACAACTTTTCTAGACTTAGAATTTTCTGCACTTAGAAACTTAGGCTTTTTCTCGACAAGTTCGGTTTCTATGACTTGCGCTCAATTACTAGACAAACTCGCCAAGGCAGTTCGATCACTGGTCCAGCTCTACCAACTGAACTACGTTCGATTTGATCCTCGAAAGGGGTACGTAGGCAGCCTTTCATAAGGTTCAGTCCAAAATCAATCAAACCATTTTTCCTATCTTTTTCCGTCTTTTGTTATCGAGCTGCGACTCGACTAGATCTAGGGTCTTATGTTTTTAACTCGCTGATGGCCCCTGCGGCCAAAGCCTTTGTAATTCCTTGTAATGATCGCAAAGTTCTTACGCGAATCGGAAATAAGATCGACTTTCTTTATAAATTCATTTTATTGCGTTTTTCATATTTTTCCGCATTTATTTGGTTACTTGTCAATGGCTTTTGCAGAGATCCGGTTCCTCTGGAAAATTAGGGTTTTCCTAAATTTCCTTATTTAACGGAAATCGACAAGTGTGAATTTCGGTTCCCACAGGTTTCAAGTGATTCAATAGAGATCAACTTCGTTTCTTCAAAAATGATTGAGAAGAGGTACAGGAGTGGGGGTTGTGTATCCAATTTACTGTGCTTTCTTTTTCCACAAGTGATATAGGGTTTCTCCGCGGTTTCTGGTAGAGCAAGTTTTTTTTTCAAAAAGTATTCGGAAAACGTATTTTGATCGAAACCTTACGCATTAAGATTTCTCCAACTCGATAATGAGATGAACTTTACGGGGGTTGATAGATTTTATCTTTGTCATTTCTATTTAGACAGAAAAATTGCTAGCTCATTTCAGTGCTCTTCTCGTGGCGAATAGGTGGACTAGGTTTTCGATTTTGTTGAGCACTACGGCGTTTGCGTAAGCATTGGCCATAGGGGAAGTTAGTGCTGGGAGTTTGTATTTCATATTTCCAAACATCGTTTCAATCAAGCGCTTTGTGGCCATGAGTTAGAGTAATCCCCCCTCCTCCTCTTAGTGTCAAACTGTGGGAACCGAAACTCGCATTGTCAATTTTTATGAACGGAGGAAAGTGATATCACTCAAATTACCCTAAGGAGTGATTTACTCTCTCAAATAAGAGGTTCAGATGTAGTACTTAGGGATCAAATCCACAACGAGTTAGGGAACCAATTAGATCTAATAATTATATGATTAATCTAGGCGAATAAGACATAAAGCGGGAAAGGTTGTTTTTATGTAACCGAGAGTTATTTGATGGAAGGATGGTTGCTAGATCTAAGGTTTGAGGTACATGAATTATAATGGATATGATGTGAAGCAAGCTAATACGCTAGGACTCAACTTTCACTGATTAGCACAATCGATCGATAGTCGAGTATCGACATCGATCGATGGGCGCGACGAGTTAATCCATCAGGTAAAGTCGACCAGCTCTTGATTGTTTCTAACAAACCTAACTCAATTAGAATATATCAGGCTAGAAACTACTCTCGCGGTATCCTATGTTCTAAGTTCAGGATCTAGTTAATTAGTTTAGAACCATGCATTAATAACACTTCTAATCAATGGGTATCATTTCTCTAGCAATCCTATTTTGGGGCTAATTCATCAGAACCATAAAGAACCCTAAACCTAATAGGTGGATCTATTCAGACATGAAGTTTGTCACATAAATCATAGATGAACAGATGCAATAGAAGAAATATAAAAACCTAAACCAATGGAGTTCCAGGAGGACTCTGGTGGATTTCCTCCATTCTTTCCTAAACTTAGGTACGAGAATAATAAAAAAAGAGCATAACTGTCAACAATGGCTTAGAAATAACATAATACGGTTTCTGGTCGTCTATGGGTATTTTGGTAACTTGTGGTGGCTTCTGAGATTTATTAGGTCATAAAATATGATCGACCCGCCTTCTGGGATCCCCATTGATTGATACAAAGGGTGCTGCATTAATCGATTTTCCTTTATCTTCTCGACAGCTTTCTTTCGCGAGGCAGACTGACCATTCTTTCGTAAAACATGCATAACTTCTGCTACAGAATGATGATTAACCTCAGACTGGTGGCATTGGAAAGCTAACAAAAATTTCTATAAGTTTTCAAATTATGGGCTCAATCTAACGGTGGGAAGATCTCCATACATAGCTAAACATCTGACGCATCTGTGAGGTACTACACTCAAAAGGCTCCAAAAAACACCAAAATCATAACATTTCTCCAGAACGTACCTGAACCTGTTAATAATCTAAAAATACTCCGAAACATAATAATTATATCTTAAAACACTTATATACCATGGATGAAAGTGGGTAAAATCCATGGTATATCAGAAAGTAAGGAAAACCCTACTTTCCTTGAGGTCCGGATTCTCTCCGAAATCCAACGACAAGAGACCAAATAAATGCAAAAAATATAGAAATATAGTGAAACAAGTGTATGAAAAGTAGATCTTTGTGGGAACCGAAATTCACACCGTCGATTTCCGTAAAATAAGGAAACTTAGGAAAACCCTAATTTTCCAGAGGACCCGGATCTCCTCGGAAGCCAACGACAAGTAACCAAATAAATGCGGAAAATACGAAAAACATGATAAAACGAATTTATAATGAAAGTCGATCTTATTTCGAATTCGCGTAAGAGCGTTGCAATCTTTACAAGAGATTACAAAGGCTTTGGCCGCAGGGGCTGTCAGCTAGTTATCAACGTAAAACCCTAATCCTATTCGAGTCGCAGCTCGATAACAAAAGACGAAAAAGATAAGAAAAAGAGAGTTGGATCGATTTCGGACTGAACCTTATGAAAGGCTGCCTACGTACCCCTTTCGAGGATCAAGTTGAACGTAGTTCAGTTGATAGAGCTGGACCAGAGATCGAACTGCCTGAGCGAGTTCGTCTAGTAATTGAGAGCCAGTCATAGAAACCGAACTTGTCGAGAAAAAAGCCTAAGTTTCTAAGTGCGGAAAATTCTAAGTCTAGAAAAGTTGTAAAAGTCTCATATGAGAGCTCTGAAATTCATCCCTTGCTTCTGTCCTATGCCTCTTGCTTATATACTCCCTTCCTTGGCAGTTTAGTCCTTCCATTTCGTCCAGATTTGAGTTTATCGAGAATCTTCCTTTTATCGTTATCTTTCCTTTTTTCTCGCGGAAATATTCTATTTATCTCCAAACTTGAAATTTATCTTCAAATTTGACATTTATCTTCTTTCTGCGAGTAAATCGTCAAAACGTCGTCGTATCTTCGGGTTAGACTTTGTTAAAGTCGCGAGATAGGCTTTTATCGCGTTTTAGGACTTTCCGGACCGTTTTGCGACAAAACCGTTTTACGAATTTATACGAGATCTTTTCCTGATGCAATGCCGTTTTTAAATAAGTTTCTGGAGTTAATCGTAAAGCTAGGAAATGTTTGATGTTTCGGTTAATCGTTTCCGTTTTCTACGATTTACTCGTGGTTTTATTAAAAACGGGGTTTTTACGATTTCTCACAAAAAGTCTCAAGCAGATCGTATAGTTAGAAAATATTCGATGTTTCGTTTAACGGTTGCCATTTTATACGACTTTCTCGAGTTCTTTTAAGAAAACAAGACTTTTACGGTTTTTATCGTAAAACTCGAACGATGTGACGGATTGAGACGAAAGAGAGACATTTCGACCGTGGTTCGGAACACGATCGTGCCGAAGGACGTATGCCCTGAATCGAGGACGTGAGAGATCGAGGTTCGGGATGGTCAGCTCGACGTAAGACGAGCCAAACCGGACCGGTTCAGCTCGACATACGACGAGCCAAACCGGACCGGTTCAGCTCGCCGTACGGTGAGCTATCCGGGAAGCGTCTAGCTCGCCGTACGGTGAGCTATTTATGACGGGACTAGCTCGCCGTACGGCGAGCTAGTTCAGCCAAACCAGCTCGCGGTTTACGGCTGATGCGGTTTTTTGCGGTTTTGTGCTTAACCCGGACGATCGTGTAATCGACGTTTGTTTCGTTTTTCCGAGATAACAATTTCCGAGTTTTTCCGTGGATTTCCTTTGTTTGGAAACTTCTTTTTATTTTTGTAAAACGATTTCTCAAGTTTTATAAAACGACTTCTCGAGTTCTATAAAACGAATTCTCGAGTTTTATAAAATGATTTCTCGAGTTTTATAAAACGAATTCGAGTTTTATAAAACGATTTCTCGACTTTCATAAAACGATTTTTATTTCTTGCGACATCTTTTAGCCCTTGATTCCGTCGTGACCTATTTTGACACCAATAATCTTTATATAAAGTCCACGTATGAGCGTTGCGATCATTACAAAAGATTATAAAAGCTTTGGCCGCAAGATCTGTCGGCAAGTTCCCTTGTTTTACCCACCTAAAACTTTAAACCTAATTGAGTCACAACTCGTTAACAGAAGAAAAAAAGATACGAAAATGTTTTGAATTATTTCATACTGGACCTTAAGAAAGGTTTCCTACGTACCCCCTTTGAGGATCATGCCGAACGTAATTCAGTTAGAGAGTTTGAACAAGAGATCAAACTGACTTTGCGCGTTCGTCTAGTAATCGAGTGCAAGCCACAGAAAACCAAGCATGCAAGAATAATGCCTAAGTTTCCTAAGTGCTAAGTTTTCTTCTGAGAAATTTTCTGTGAAAAATTTCTCCTTACGTCTTACGCCTCGGCATCCCTTATATACTCCTCCTATGCTGGTTTGCACTTTCCTTTTCTGCCCCCGGTCGAGTTTATTCTCTTGTGGAAATATTCCATTTTTCTTGAGCTTCATGATTATCCTTTGAAACTTGACATTTATCTTCTTTATGAATATTCAAGAAACCGTCATAGTAGTTTTGAGCTCATTTTCATCCAAAATTGCAAGTGGGCCTTTGCCGCGTTTTAGAACTTTTGGGGCCGTTTCTTGACTAAAACATTTTTATGATTATTTTAAGAGAACCCATCTTCCGTATGATGTCGGTTTTAAGAAATAATGGAAAACCAATCGTATAGTCGAGATAACTCTGGTATTAAGTTAACCGTCATCGTTTTCTATGGTTGATTTGAATTCATATGAGAAAATAATTCTTTGTTAATTTATCGTAACCTTTCAATGGTAATTCCATTTTTAGTCGAGGCCCAAGGGGAAAAGCTGGTCGCATGGTGACGATTTGGATGGAATCGATGCTACTCGCCATCAGGCGAGTTGGACATGGTCGGTCCTACTCGCTTGACAGTGAGTTGGACATGGTCGGTCGTACTCGCCTGATGGTGAGTTGGAACTAGCTTGATGACGAGTTGGAACTAGCTTGATTGCGAGTTGGCATTAGCCTGTTGGCGAGTTGGAACTAGCTTGTTGGCAAGGCCGGTCTTCAATTATCGTAAAAACTTCTGCAAATATGTTTTTTCGATATTTTCATGTTTGGAAAGAAATTCTTTTATTTCTTGTCTGGGATTAAATATACGAAGTTCGTTCTTGTATCTTTGGTTTGGCTTATGATGTATAGTTTCTTTGACAATTCCAGCTCATATTTGTTTAAAGCACAATTTTTGGGAGGACTTTAACCATTAATTTTGTCATGAACGATTTTGATCCCAACAACACATGGGGCTAAATAAGAGGTGGCTTGGAGCAGTAATATTTGGTTTTTGCAAAGAGTTCCACGTTATTCTTTAATAGCGTGGTTGGCGGTGAATAAAAAAACTTACCACATGTGACAAAATGCATTTTGGGGAATTCTTTAGGAGTGTTACGTTGTGTCGAGAAAAGAATAAGATAAGGGTCCACGTTTTCTTTGATTAGTCGACTCTCGATAAATTCAGATTGGCAAGACTCTTTGATTATACTTCAAACATGAGGGTTCAACAATGTGGAGGGAATACAATACATGGAGAAATCACAACGACATACAAAGAACCCCTCAGATGATACTCATAGACAAAGCAGTCAGAAGCAGAGTATCTTCTCTTAAATACAATGCAAGGAACGAGTAGAGGGATTATGAGACGTTTTTTTGTTCTAATTAATTATGCTATTACAAATTATGAGAAACATTATATTATAGCTGACAATTCTACTTGCCTTATGCGGATTCACGTTTGACTGCTGTTGGGGTCAAAAACGGTAATCTCAAAATCAAACGTCTACGATTACTTCTCCTTACATTCTTAGAAAGGATCTGGGGTCAAGCAAAATAAGAAAACGATCGAAACCGAACTACCATCCAGCTCGCCTGTTGGCGAGCTGAACATCCTTGTCCAGCTCGCCAACATGCGAGCTGGCCTTGCACGACCAGCTCGCCTTGTGACGAGCTGAACAACCTTGTCCAGCTTGCCAACAGGCGAGCTGGCCTTGCTCGACCAGCTCACCTGTTGGTGAGCTGAACTAAACCATCAACGCCCCTTGACTCGATCGTACTCTGAACCGTGATCGTAACGTCTCTCATTTCGTCTCGATCCGCCTTCCCGTTTGAATTTTACAAAAAAAAACCCGTAAAGACGTGTTTTCTCGTAAAACCTCGAGTAAATCGTATAAAACGGCAACGGTTGAACGAAACACCGAACATTGCCAAACTATACGATTAACTCGAGATTTTTTATAAAAAACCGTAAAAGACGTGTTTTCTCGTAAAACCTCGAGTAAATCGTATAAAACGGCAACGGTTAAACGAAACACCGAACATTGCCAAACTATACGATTAACTCAAGATTTTTTATAGAAACCACTAAAGACTTGTTTTCTCGAAAAACTTCGAGTAAATCGTATAAAGCGGCAATGGTTAAACGGAACACCGAACATTGCCAAACTATATGATTAACTCGAGATGTTTATTAAAAACGGCATCGTATCAGGAAACGATCCTATCTAAAGTCATAAAACGGCTAAATCGCAAAACGGCTCGGAAAGTCCTAAAACGTGATAAAATCCCACTCGCGACTTTAGACAAGATCCAGCCCAAAGATATGATGACGATTTACTCATTACTAGCAGAAATGGGTAAATGTCAAGTTTGAAGACGAAAAGAGAAGTTTTTCGAAGAAAAATGGAAAGATAAAAAAAATAGAAGATTTCCGACGAACGCGAATCGTAGCAGAAAAGGAAAGACCAACCGCCTAGAGAAGGAGTATATAAGCATGAGGTTGAAATCAAGAGGAGGCAGAGCTTTTTAGACCTAGAAAAGGTGTTGTTAGCTTAGGCGAATTTAGGACTTAGGTGGCTAGACTAGCAAGTCAGATTCTTAGAACGTTTGGTTGTCTAAGTTCCGCGATTCTCTTTGTAACAACTTTCNGAGAAGGAGTATATAAGCATGAGGTTGAAATCAAGAGGAGGCAGAGCTTTTTAGACCTAGAAAAGGTGTTGTTAGCTTAGGCGAATTTAGGACTTAGGTGGCTAGACTAGCAAGTCAGATTCTTAGAACGTTTGGTTGTCTAAGTTCCGCGATTCTCTTTGTAACAACTTTCAATCTCTTTATCAATAATAGCCTTTGCGCAATTTCTTCATCTGTATTCTCTTATTTATTTTCGTTTTAAGTATGTTTCCGCAGAGATCTAGAACCTCGGGAAAATTAGGGTTTTCCCTAAGTTTCCATATTTGATGGAAAATTGACAGTGTGAATTTCGATTCCCACAGTTTGGCGCTAGAAGGAGGGAGGGTTCGGATTCGCTTACACAATAACCACTGAACGAACAAAAAACTATATGCGTAACTCGAACGGCGATGTCATCTTGTTCAAGGACAGAGCAACGATCGACTCGTTCAAACCTCTTAACGACCTCCTTGTCATCGATCTAACAATCGAGAATATAGATGTCACAAGGATATTAGTCGACACTGGAAGCTCGGCTGATATAATCTTCAAAAACACCCTCAAGAGAATGGACATCGATTTATCTGAAATTTCCGCGATTTTGGATAAATCGATGTCCATTCTCTTGAGGGTGTTTTCTCGTAAAACCTCGAGTAAATCGTATAAAACGGCAACGGTTAAACGAAACACCGAACATTGCCAAAGTATACGATTAACTCGAGATTTTTTATAAAAAACCGTAAAAGACGTGTTTTCTCGTAAAACCTCGAGTAAATCGTATAAAACGGCAACGGTTAAACGAAACACCGAACATTGCCAAACTATACGATTAACTCAAGATTTTTTTATAGAAACCACTAAAGACTTGTTTTCTCGAAAAACTTCGAGTAAATCGTATAAAGCGGCAATGGTTAAACGGAACACCGAACATTGCCAAACTATATGATTAACTCGAGATGTTTATTAAAAAACTGCATCGTATCAGGAAACGATCCTATCGAAAGTCATAAAACGGCTAAATCGCAAAACGGCTCGGAAAGTCCTAAAACGTGATAAAATCTCACTCGCGAATTTAGACAAGATCCAGCCCAAAGATATGATGACGATTTACTCATTACTCGCAGAAATGGGTAATTGTCAAGTTTGAAGACGAAAAGAGAAGTTTTTCGAAGAAAAATGGAAAGATCAAGAAAAATAGAAGATTTCCGACGAACGCGAATCGCAGCAGAAAAGGAAAGACCAACCGCCTAGAGAAGGAGTATATAAGCATGAGGTTGAAATCAAGAGGAGGCAGAGCTTTTTAGACCTAGAAAAGGTGTTGTTAGCTTAGGCGAATTTAGGACTTAGGTGGCTAGACTAGCAAGTCAGATTCTTAGAACGTTTGGTTGTCTAAGTTCCGCGATTCTCTTTGTAACAACTTTCNGAGAAGGAGTATATAAGCATGAGGTTGAAATCAAGAGGAGGCAGAGCTTTTTAGACCTAGAAAAGGTGTTGTTAGCTTAGGCGAATTTAGGACTTAGGTGGCTAGACTAGCAAGTCAGATTCTTAGAACGTTTGGTTGTCTAAGTTCCGCGATTCTCTTTGTAACAACTTTCAATCTCTTTATCAATAATAGCCTTTGCACAATTTATTCATCTGTATTCTCTTATTTTTTTTCGTTTTAAGTGTGTTTCCGCAGAGATCTAGAACCTCGGGAAAATTAGGGTTTTCCCTAAGTTTCCATATTTGACGGAAAATTGACAATGTGAATTTTGATTCCCACAGTTTGGCGCTAGAAAGAAGGAGGGTTCGGATTCGCTTACACAATAACCACTGAACGAACAAAAAACTATATGCGTAACTCGAACGGCGTTGTCATCTCGTTCAAGGATAGAGCAACGATCGACTCGTTCAAACCTCTTAACGACCTCCTTGTCATCGATCTAACAATCGAGAATATAGATGTCACAAGGATATTAGTCGACACTGGAAGCTCGGCTGATATCATCTTCAAAAACACCCTCAAGAGAATGGACATCGATTTATCCGAAATCGCGGAAATTTCAAGCCCGCTAGTTAGACTCTTGGAAGAAATCACCATGACCCTCGGCACAACTAACCTAACGGTTCAAGCCGGAAGCATGGTCAAAATCGTCGAATTCCTAGTCATTGACCGACCCACTTTCTACAACGCAATCGTAGGAACACTATGGTTAAACTCGATGCAAGCGGTACCATTGACGTACCATATGTGTCTCAAATTCCCAACCTCGCGCGGAATCGAGACCATCTTGGGAATTCAGAAAATCTCGCAGGTCTGCTACGCCGCGGATTTAAAACGAAAAACCCCTCCGGCCGACGCTCCCCCCAAAAAGAAAAAGAAACCGCATGCCCTAGACAACGCTCCAGGACAAGATAAAACTGAAATCTTTTGGCAATCGCGAGCAGCCGAAGTATTGGAAGGGAAGCGCGAACCTACCTGCGAACCCGTTGTCTCGGTATGCATTGACGAAGTGTGCCCAGAACGCGAACATAAACGAGGCTTTAAAAGTCGAGCTCCTGGCTTGTCTGAAAAGGAACTCGAACATGTTCGCATGGACCGCGGAAGACATGCCAGGAATCGACATAAACATCACCTGTCACGAACTCAATGTTGACCCTACGTCTAAACCCGTTAAACAGAAGAGACGGAATCTGGGACCAGAACGCACCGAAGCAGTTAACAATGAGGTCGACAGAATCCTCAAGGTCGGATCCATAACAAAAGTTAGATATCCCGACTGGCTTGCAAATCATGTCGTTGTCAGAAAAAGAACGGGAAGTTTCGAGTCTGCGTCTATTTCACTAACCTTAATTAAGTGTGTTTAAAAGATAGCTATCCATTGCCACACATCGACTGCTTGGTTGAGGCAACAGCAGGAAACAAACTCTTATCTTTTTTGGACGCTTTTTCTGGGTACAATCAGATCATGATGAACTCTGACGATCGCGAAAAGACCGCATTCATAGCAGATCGTGGAACTTACTGCTATAAAGTAATGTCGTTCGGCCTTAAGAATGCCGGCGCGACGAACACCTCGGAAAAACGATGGAATTGTACATCGACGATATGCTTGTAAAATCGCTCACGCACCTCCAAGAATGTTTCGAGAGGCTCAATTTACACAACATGAAGCTAAATCCTGCCAAGTTCCGATTTGCTGTCGCATCTGAAGAATTCTTGGGATACCTCGTTACCCACTGAGGAATTGAGGCCAACCTGAAACAAATCACAGTGCTAATATAAATGGTGTCCCCTAGGAAAAAACGCGAAGTACAAAGACTGACCGGTAGAGTCGCGGCACTTAACCGCTTCATCTCGTGATCTACAGATAAATGTCTTCCTTTCTACGATACTTTGAAGGGAAACAAAAAGTTTGAGTGGTCCGAGGAAAGCGAGAAAGCTTTCCAACAGCTAAAGCATTACTTGGCTACTCTGCCAATACTCGCAAAACCACCAGAAGGGGAACCACTATTCCTCTACATCGCAGTGTCAATAACGGCCATAAGCGGCGTCCTCATCCGGGAAGAACGCGGTGAGCAAAAACCAATTTTTTACGTAAGTAAAACTTTGCTAGACGCGGAAACGCGATACCCGATAATGGAAAAATTGACATTAGCGGTGGTAATGCCAGCGAGAAAACTAAGGCCGTATTTCCAATCTCACACTATCATCGTACCCACTTCTTTCCCTCTCCGCACGATTTTTCACAGCCCCAGCCAGTCGGGAAGCTTGGCAAAATTGGGCAATTTGGCTGAGCGAGTACGACATCGAATACCGTACAAAGACTTCTTATTAGAGCTCCCGACAGGAGGCACACCTGACCAGGAGCCAAACTCTACCTGGACCCTATATGTTGACGGATCCTCGTCCTAACAAGGCTACGGAATCGGCATCCGACTGGCAGCCCCAACGGGAGAAGTGCTGGAACAATCCTTTTGGTATGTTTTCCACGCCTCGAACAATGAAGCCGAATACGAAGCCTTAATCTCAGGACTACGACTTCCTCACGGCCTAAAGATATGCAATCTCCACGCCTACTGCGATTCTCAGCTAGTGGCTAGCCAGTTCAGCGGGGAATACGAAGCAAGGGACGAAAGAGTGGATGCATATCTGACCCTGGTTCAAGATCTAGATCGAAACTTTGATCAATTCGCCCTCACTCGAATTCCTCGGGCAGAAAACTCTCAAGTAGACGCCCTGGATGCCTTGGCATCTAGTCCGGATCCCGACTTAAGCAGGGTAATCCCCGTGGAGTTCATTAAACATCCTAGTATCGGACCGCCCATAGTCGTAAATCTGATCAACAAACCGGAAGATGACATCGACGAAAACGATTATCGCCCAGCCACAGATCAGTCCAGCTACGGGTTCAGTCGTCCGTGGATGGAAAGAATCCTCGCATACATAGCCAACGGGGAACTCCCATCGGAAATATTGGCTGCCCGAAAAATAAAGACTCAAGCCGCACAATATGTTCTGGTCGACGGAGAACTCTATAAGTGGAGATTTTCCGGACCAATCATGACCTGCGTGTAGGGAGAAAAGAGGCAACGAATAATGGAAGAAGTGCATTCCGGGTCCTGCGGAAACCATTCCGGTGGAAGGTCTCTCGCAATAAAAATCAAGCGCTACAGATATTTATCACCGACAATGGTCAAAGACTGCGAGGATTATTCACGAATATGTGAGAAGTGCCAAAGGCACGCCCCGACTATCCATCAGCCAGCGGAAGTACTCTCATCCATCTCAGCGCCCTATCCATTCTTGCGATGGTCAATGGATATAGTCGGACCGATGCACGCATCAAAACAAAAACGTTTCTTATTAGTCCTTACCAACTTTGTCTCCAAATAAGCCGAAGCAGATTCCTACCCAAGCATCAAAGACGCCCAAGTAGAAACTTTCTTATGGAAAAATATCGTTTGCCGGCACGGAGTCCCTTACGAAATCATAACGGATAACAGATCTCAGTTTATGTTGACTAGATTTGAAGCTTTCTGCGAAAAACGGAAAATACGATTAACAAAATCAACTCCAAGATATCTTCAAGGCAACAGACAAGCCGAGACCATTACCAAAACTATCTTTGACGGCCTCAAAAAACGCCTTGACGCTAAAAAAGACAAGTGGGCAGACGAGCTCGAAGGAGTTTTGTGGTCACATCGCATGACCCCAAGATGAGCAACGGGTGAAACCCCATTCGCCCTCGTGTACGGAACAGAGTGCATGATCCTGACAGAAGTCGAATTCCCAGGAGTACGCAGGCAGCTGCTCCCGGAAAGAGAAGAGTCGAACAGCTTGATGCTACTCAACGAAATCGACCTAATTAACGAACGACGGGATCAGGCCCTCGTCCGAATTCAGATTTACCAACAAGTGGCAGCAAAGTACTACAACTCAAACGTACGAGGCCGTAACACTTAAGTAGGCGAACTAGTACTATGGAAAGTCTTCCAAAACACCAAGGAACGAAATGCCGGGAAACTAGGAGCAAATTGGGAAGGGCCATACAAAGTCATAAAGGTGGTCCGGCTGGGAGCGTATGAAATCGCGAACATGCAGGACATCAAAATTCCCCGATCATGGAACGCAATGTATCTCAAAAAATACTATCACTAAGCAACACGCTCCGCAAAAACTGAACTACGGGAAAGCTTGATCCCTGCTAAAGGGTACGTAGGCATCTTGTCACAAGGCAAGACCAGCTGTCCCCCCTCGATAAAGGGGGGGGGGTAGATGAGTATACGTATACTTGTATTGTTGGGGTCAAAATCGGTACGACGGAATTAATAGCCAAAACTTTCCGCAAGAATACAAAAAGAACAGTTTTATAAAGCTCGAGAATCGTTTTATAAAGCTCGGGAATCGTTTTATAAAACTCAAGAAACCATTTTATAAAACTCGAGAATCGTTTTATAAAACTCGAGAAATCGTTTTATAAAACTCGAGAAACCGTTTTATAAGACTCGAGAGATCATTTTATAAAACTCGAGAAATCGTTTTATAAAGCTCGAGAATCGTTTTATAAAACTCAAGAAACCGTTTTATAAAACTCGAGAATCGTTTTATAAAACTCGAGAATCGTTTTATAAAACTCGAGAAATCGCTTTATAAAACTCGAAAATCGTTTTATAAAACTCGAGAAACCGTTTTATAAAACTCGAGAATCGTTTTATAAAACTCGAGAATCGTTTTATAAAACTCGAGAATCATTTTATAAAACTCGAGAAATCGTTTTATAAAACTCGAGAAACCGTTTTATAAAACTCGAGGATCGTTTTTATAAAACTCAAAAGTCGTTTTATGAAATCCGAAGATCGTTTTATAAAACTCGAGAATCGTTTTACAAAACCGCAAAAAACCGCAAAAACCGCAAAAAACCACAAAAACCGAAAAAGCCGTAAAACGCGAACTAAGCCGGACCCGGCTTAGTTCGCCGATGGGCGAACTAAGAAACACTCTCTAGTTCGCCCATCGGCGAACTAAGAAGCATACTCTAGTTCGCCCATCGGCGAACTAAAACATGCATGACTAGTTCGCCCATCGGTGAACTAAGCCGGTCCCGGCTTAGTTCGCCGATGGGCGAACTAGAGACGTCCCGGACACTCCGCGTCTCGATTTCCCGCATTCCCGATTCGAAACATACGTCTTTTGACAAGGTCGCGTTCTAAACCACGGCCGAAATATCTCCCGTTCCATCTCGATCCGACTTACCGTTCGAGTTTTACGATAAAAACCGTAAAACTTCGTTTTCTCGGAAAGAACTCGAGGAAATTGTATAAAACGGCAACGGTTAAACGAAACACCGAACATTGCCTAAACTATACAATTTATTCGAGATTTCTCGTTGAAATCATAAAAAACGCGCTTTTAATAAAAAAACGCCGAGTAAGTCGTAAAAAACGTGTTTTTAATAAAAAGTCGAGTAAAGCATAAAACTTTGCGATTAACTCGAGAAATTTTTAAAAACGAT